>JAECUM010056272.1:0-15862 GCA_016617855.1 Megalonaias nervosa | reverse complement strand
AGACAGACAGACAGAGAGACAGAGAGACACACAGAGACAGATTTAATTTTGCGGTTACAACTAGAGTCATCTTCAGTCTGATTTTGAGGAAGTTTCTCATTTCTATCTATATTTTCTTTAAAATAATAAAATGCAGTATAATTTTGCACTTTATCAATACCCCGCTTTCATAATATGAAATATGAATGCGTGTGTGTGTGTGTGTGTGTGTGTGTGTGTGTGTGTGTGTAAGGTATTTTTACACCTTAAAAAGGATTCACACGCAAAAACTTATATAAGTATATGACATGAAGTATGGACAGATATATAGACAGATCTGTATTAGTTTCGTCACTTTGTCTCGTTATTTTGCTTATCTCTGTTTTCAAACACTAGTAGTTTTTGCTCACATAGTTTCTATTTAATATTTATAATAATATAATTTCACTTGCTGGATCAAGTTTCTTGAAATGTTATGGAACGTGCTAAGACTCAGACTTACAATATGGTTCAATAGATGCAATCATTTGCAATCATCCTCTGTGTGTGTGTGTGTGTGTGTGTGTATTTTGGATTTTTAACGTGGCTTTAACAATTTTTCAGTCATATCGCTACGATGTTTGCAGTGTAGCAGTTTATAGTGATGTTTATCACTGGGGCATCATGCCGCAGACATATAACACTATGTCCCACCCAGTCACAATATCCTGACACCAGGCCGACCAGATCTAACACTAATCTCTTAATGCTGAGCGCCATGCGAGGCAGCTGTTATTACCATTTTTATCAGTCTTTGTTATGACTCGGCCGGGGTTCAAACCCACGACCTCCCGCATCGGAAGTGGACGCTCTAACCACTAGGTCACCGGAGCGGTTCAATCATCCTTTGTAGAGATGGCATATAAAAAAGGGCCATGCAAACATTATTGTTACCACTAGAGCCTTGAATGAATAAATAAAGGTAATTACAATGAAAACTCATTGAAATGAGTTGCATAGTTACTAAGGACCGGTCAGCATATTGATATAATTGAACCAACTTTCAAACATTTCATTTTCGTTGAATTCGCTTTTCTTGAAAAGTGAATTGTGTCTCACCAGTTGTAATATATTAAATCTACTTGCCAAGATTTCATGTTTGCAAATTTTTTGAGTTCTGTTGACGAAGTTGCCAGTGAGGAAATTGATTCTGTTAGAAGAAGCATGATCAGTATTGTACCTATTGCAATAATAAAAGATGGAGTAATCACAAAATACAAATATTTATTGATATCACATACGTTAATAGTTTATCAGCGATCAAAGCTACCCTGTCTCGTTGTTGATAAAATATAAAAATAGTTATCGATGAGCAGTATTTACAATGTCGTCAAATTGGCCCCAACTTAAGATTAGGTCAGACCTTATCAGACTTGGATTAACGACTAATTGTACAGCTCGTTACCTGTGTAAGGTAATATTTAAACCCAACTAGGTCTAGGGCGGTACAATCAGAGATAATGGATCCGTATTTACATTAGCTTTCGTGTCAGGTACTTGCGATCAGGTTGATGTGATAACTTCATCAAACACTTAGAGAGAGAGAGAGAGAGAGAGAGAGAGAGAGAGAGAGAGAGAGAGAGAGAGAGAGAGAGAGGCATTTAGGCATATAGGCCCTTAACCCATGGTGACCACAAACTGGGTCGCGATGCTGTTTTGAGTGGGTCGCCGAGATCAACCCTAACCTCCTACCAAAGTTTTTTTCCTTCTTCTTTTTGGCTAGGCTAAGACTGCAAACCTAATCCGGGTCGGTGCCGGTAAAGGCCAAATACCGCTGCTCTAGGTTGTAATATACTCCATTCACACACACATTTTCACACGGTGTAAATATTTGCAAACGTGCAAATTTAAATACGTATGTATTAGCAAATCTGCAATGTGATTACATGGATTTTTTTTTGCTGGGTACTATACAAATAAGTACCTTTTCAGGTACAAAGATGATTTTCAGTGTTAAAATTATAGTCACATAAGAAGGTAGAACATGTGCTGAAAACATCAGTACTATTAATATCGATGATGAAGATGATCATGACGATAATCACATCATATCTGATATGAAATAAATAGATGATAACTCCGTTCCTGTTTTGGGATTAAATAAATGTTAGCGATAAAGATCCTAATAAATAGCATTTACCTCACATAACAAGCAGGCTGAATAGTTAGCAATAGAATGTTGCTGAATAGTTAGCTATAACATGCTGAATAGTTAGCAATAACATGTTGCTGAATAGTTAGCAATGACATGTTGAATAGTTAGGAATAACATATTGAATAGTTAGCAATAACATGTTGAATAGTTAGCAGTAACATGTTGCTGAATAGCTAGCAATGACATGTTGCTGAATAGTTAGCAATAACATGTTGCTGTATAGTTAGCAATAATACGTTGAATATTTAGCAATAACATGTTGAATAGTTAGCATTAACATAGTGCTGAATAGTTAGCAATGACATGTTGCTGAATAGTTAGCATAACATGTTGCTGAATAGTTATTAAAGGCATGTTTCTGAATAGTTAGCAATAGCCTAACTCTAGATGCTATTTAATTATTCCTGGTAAATACAGAAGGAATTATTCTAGTACATTTTCAATACCAAATAGTTTATGAAGCCTTTCAAGCAATATGTACAAATCCGTTCACATGACGAAAATTGCATACTTATATCAATATATATACCACATACATTAAAAATAACATGACATTTAAAGTGTTGGTATAAAGCAATTTGAAATACCAGTACTATTAGTATATCAAATTGTGATCCGCCCATGGCGCAATATACGCATATATAAACATTCTAGCGACCGTCTGCAGTTGATTCTAGATCAATGATGAATTTCCACACATTAATCATTAGTGACGTATGAAAATAACGATAAAAAGTATAAATAATCCTCGTTTTCTAAATGAATTTAATATGGTACACATTTTCATCACAATCCTTTCTGATTTCTGTTCCCCTTCCCCTCTCATGCATAACGGACAAACTACGCAGAAATGTGGAGTGAGAGAGAAAAGGAATTTGGGCTGGATTAAAATCTTGAAAGAGAAAAAAATTACACCAAGTAACCTACAAGAATATGGTTATTCGTAACGATACGTGTGCACTTTCATTGGGATTAAACTAGAGTGTTTAACAATGATACAAAGTTTCAAACCATGGATTTGTAATGCTTCTGCCTCCTTAAGGTTAAAGTCTGCATACATTGTATCATAATTTGATTGAAGTGTCAGTGTTTACTGAGCAACTTATGGCAAGACCTAAATTTACTACTGCTAAATGATCAGAATACAAATGTGTTTATTGAAGAATTTTGTTTGTAAACTCGTGTTCTCCTAATGAGAGGGAACCGCATCAACTACAAATAAATTTTGAGATTTGAAGAATACCATAGGGCTTCGGTAGTTAGTATTCCGCAGTGGAGTTCAAAAGGGTGATGGTTTGACTCATGCCAATATCAGGTAGGTTACGTTGCTGTGGTACGTCAAAGTAATTCACAAATAGCTGCGACACGATATAGCCTTGATTGTGTTGATGTGCAGTTAAAAAACAGAAATAAATAAATAAATCCATGAATACCGGATAATAATGGAATAAATCTTCATTTTCTGGGGTTAGAAGGTTTGTTTAATATTATGCTCCTTTCTGTGTATGTGACGAACTAAATGGTTGGGGTTGGGTACTCCCAATATTTTATTTAAACTATTATAGAAATCCTACCCAGGCTCTGTTTTGCTGGAAGTTAAATTTAGTGACAGATAGATGTAAAGCTCCGAGCCTCCAGACAGCAGTGTCGACGGTTAGACGGTTACATATATAAAAAAGGTTAAAATTCAATGAATAACAGTTTAATAACAATTCAATAATCAAATGACTCAAATTTCCAATTACACTCCTTCCTCTTGACCCTTTAATAAGCCTATTACATCACTTGATTAGCAGTGTGAGATTGATTTCCACCGGTCCTTGTATTTCTACTCATCTGTTGTATCCTTTCTCTCTTTTATTTCTCCAAATTCCTTCTCTTCCTTCTCGACCTTTCTCCAAATTCCTTCTCCTCCTCCTCCTCGACTTTCTTTAGGCTCCTTCTCCTCCTCCTCGACTTTCTCCCCCACGACTACACTTTGTCGACTTCGACTGTCTCGGTTACAGTCTCAATTCCGTCTCCAACTCTTGAAGACTTGGGACCGAATGGAACCCGAAGTTCTCTGTCCCCTAAAAAGCTTCCTGTTAAAACGCAAGGACGGTACAATCATTTTCCGTAGCCCTCTCATCTCACACTACACACAGCCTATCATCAGATAACGGCAATTAAATTTCTTCGGTCACGCATTCATTCACATCAAGATACCCATACGTTCTTGTATGGTAAAACTAACGTCATAATATAGCACGATATCAATTACTTCTTATACATACATCAATAAATTCCGTCACATCAGTACAAATTCCTTATACTAAACAATATCACAATAATCAGACGCATTTCTTTACCGTACAACTCATACAAAGCACGCAAATATTGAAATATCCATGCTCTGATATATGCATACGTCCATAGTAACTAATCTTTACATACTTCAACCATGTTTCCAAATTCACAATTCAAGCATGTGTAAATTCTAACATAACGTATTAATAAATGCACTGGTTTACTACGAAGTAACCTAATAGCGAATTACAAAATTAATTCTGACCACAAGCTAACAATCTACATAATTCCGCATCGCATCTAATAATTCTCTACGTAAGGCTCAAGCCCATTTCTCAAATATGCATGTAAATGAAACACTACGAAGGTAATTCTACATACTAAAGGATCCTAGTAATTAAGTGTACATACTAAAAATAATTACAATTATGATGCCGTAATATTCTGCAACAATGGAACAAATAACTTACTGATCTTTTCGAAGCTTTGTCTTTCCTTAGAATCTATCTCAAAGTTCTGCCTCCAGATTAAGAGTGGCTTCTTTCTCGGAGTAAACCATATTGATCTGAAATCCTTCCAAGCGAATACTAACCTACTCTTAGGATTTCGGAAGGTATCATTTGGGTCTGAATTGTAATCTCGCCGTCTATCTCAATTTTGATTGGATATCGCTGTGGACCGACCCAATCAAACTTAGCGGACAATGTCCCTCTCGCTGTCTGTCAACGTGCGGACTTTCCTTTTGATCCTTGAACTAACGTTTAACATATAGGTGTGATAACGGCAAGCCTTTGTTAAGTGATGCAACCGATTGCCTTTGCCGACTCAAGTTTCCGGTCTCTGGCTGGTCATGGTAACTTTGCGTAAGAGTTCAACACTAACCCCGCGGCAATCTTCAGAGATCAAACACAAGGCCGCGGTAATATTCCCAAGACAGGTAGATTATAGCTTATACATGACTTTAGCTGGGTGCTTAGCAAAACGTGACACCGTATGAGTATGTACTTAACAAAGAAAGCGTAACTGGAGAGACATACAGTGCAACTATAAACAGATGCTGTTACAGATATATTACCCTTGGTAAGGTAGATATATAGAAAAATACGAAGGAAAAACCATCATACGATTAAATATGTAATAGTATTTACTACACAAACACTCTAGCCACACGATGGATAGAAAGGGGGCTGGGAGTTTGTATGTGGGACGTAGCAAATGTTTCTTTTGTAGATAGGTAGACATATTGACAAAAAAGCAGATAGATATATGTGACTGAATCTATCTGAACGACCCGCACACTTCTTTTTGTAAAACAAAAAATGTAACGTTCAGAAAAAGAAACAAAAAATAAAAATGCATGTGACTACGATCGAGGCTACGCCATTGGTGGAATTTCAAACGTACTTTCAACACCTCAACAATTATTCCAGAATTTTTCACTTTATCTTCTATCCGATTTTGACCAGCAGATCTTGTGCTCCATGCCAATCACTTTCAAATGATTTTACTACCGTTATACTGAAATGTTTAAATAAATGTTATATTTGTCTTTGTAGCCGTTTGTTCGAAAACTGTACCTCCACCCTAACGCTTACATTTTTTTGAGGATATCCCACTGTCTGTTGGTTGTAGCAAATGCGTTTTAAGTTACGCAAGCAAACAAGCAGATAGATAGATAGATAGATAGATAGATAGATAGATAGATAGATAGAAAGATAGGTAAATAGATCGATACATAGACAGACCAATCGATACGTCAATGGATAGATAGTTAGAAAGGCTGTTATGTAAGTTAGTACACAGTGAGATAAATGGATGGTTTAACAGACAGCAACAGAAATATTTATGAATAGACATACTTACTATTTACTGCCCAGTCTGAACCATATAAAAGTCTCTCTACAAAATCCATGGTATCGTTATAGCACTGGTAGTTGAGGGCGTGGTTTTTACTGTAAGGTAACAAGCCTCGGATGCTGTACTGAGATCTCGTTAAAGACAACCCTTTCTCGAGGAAGCTTAACCAATCCATGGACGAAAATAAACCGCTCACAAACCTGTCAGTTGAATTTTTATCCAGTTTCTCGTAATTTACTTTGTTTACTTCTTCCACAAAACGTTGCATAATTCCTACAAATTCAGTGCTCTGTAAAAGATCTGGGGCATGACTGAGGGCCCATGGCACTACTGCGTTCATGAACAGACCCTGTGGATAATTTGCTTCTAAGGAAAGGAGTGGAAGTCCAGCTACTAAAATATCCTCCAGCTGATAGAATAAGGCCTCTTTGTCAATAAGAAACTGTGCGATAAACGATGCTTTCTGCGTTATGTTTAAAGAGTTAAGAAGTAATTTAATCATATCTGGACTTAATTCGCCAAGTTGTCCGCTGCATGAAGGACAGCAAGCAATGATAAGAAACAGCGCTAGTGCAGCCAACTTGGTGCTCCCAGTGGTGGCCATCATTATTCGGCTTTGCAGCTACCTTAACTATTCTGAACTTAATCGTACACTGTATTCTTTGTGTGACTGTAAGACGAAGTAACTAAATAATGGATACTTTGCCCTCATGAGAAATCCATTTATCTCATGTGTCAAGTGCAGTGTGCTAGATTCTGTCTGTGCTCGACGAAATACTTTTGCTATCTGGTTCAATCGAAGAAAGGGTGTTAGCGCAAAATCCAACTTACCTCAAAATACTGATAACAATATCACTATCCATGTATACAAACATAAGCAGTAGGGATAAGGATTACGACGTGCCTATTATGACACGCATAATATTGCGGGACAAGAAAACAAAAACAAAACAAAGCACAAAAAACCAAAAACAAAACAAAAACAAACAACAGTACAACCCCCGCTCAATGTTTGTTTCCCTCTGTATCTATCTTCATTATAAAAAAAATTCAAAATCTAGTAAAACCCCAAAACAACATGAAACAGAACCAAAAAAGGAAATTGCTTGTAGCCTGCATTGCCAATTCCTGACACAAACGTTTACGTTGACATCTTTGCAGAAATTTGAAAGATAGTTTTATTCTGAAACAGGATGGTAGGTCTGTAGAAAACCTGTCTCACTGCACATAGCTAACGGTTCCGGAAGGCAGGTATGTGGAAAACCCGTCTCACTGCACATAGCTAACGGTTCCGGAAGGCAGGTCAGTAGAAATCTAATCTTACTGCACATAGCAAACTGTGCAGGATAGCAGGTCTGTTGAAAGCATGTCTTATTTCACAGAGCTAACGGTACCGGATGGCAGGTCTGTCTTACTGCACATAGCTAACGATACCGGATGGCAGGTCAGCAGAAATTCTATCTACTGCACATATATGTAGCTATATCCAGGTTTAATGCAGATAGCAGTGAGAACACACTGATGTCCACTCTTTTGTACAACTTGAAAGTCTAAAAAATTGACCCTGCTTGTTCGACACTCGTATGCATGTGCCAATGAAAACTCGTGCATCCAGCTGTAATACTACGCACTTTATGTGAAAATTTATAAGTAACCAAATGTTTTGTTGCATGGATGTAAAACAGAAAGAATCCATAGTCAACATTGGCTTCATTGGTTTCCATGCCTGTTCAGAATGCCCATTTGATGAATTACGTTTACATATATATTGTCACTAAGCCGTCAGTTGTCAATACGAATATGCGAAACCCCGTGGACAGGCAAGGGGGAGGTTGGGTGGACAAATTTCCGATTAGTTTATGGATATCACAATAAACCCTGTATTATATCTTTGTATGCATGTATGGATATCATTGTTAATTTTGTATGTATGTATGTATGTATGTATGGATGTGTGTGTGTGTGTGTGTGTGTGTGTGTGTGTGTGTGTGTGTGTGCGTGTGTGTGTATGCATGTATGTATGTTTCGAAAGCATATTATCATAATTAATCCTGTTATATTATTGCGTTTAACACAGACTCGATTGATATGCGTTATCATACACATTCTAAAAATATTAGATGTACATGCGGCTGTAAATGAATGCAACGAAAATAAACAATGGCAGTTAATACATGCTGAAATACAGGTAAGATAGATTAACCACTTTAAAATGACCCACCATAAATATCTTACGTTTTTCTGGTTCAGGAAGGACCGAACGACACCTAAAAATTTGAATACATATGCAAATAAACCCGTCATAAGTCAATTTATATTCAGCATAGACTGCACTGGATTTTTACGAGTAGATTTGAAATTAATTTCATAATAAATGGGTGCTATTTTTTTGCATCAATGTTTTGTGTTCTGCCCGGTTATCGCATCCTTCAGGTGCTTGATACTATAATGGGGGCCATGGTGGGACAGAAATATAAACATTTTCCGCTGACCATCCTAAGCTTCTTCCCTTCAAAACTGTAATTCTTTTACCCCCATTTTCTGTTTGAAAACACCTATTGGATCCCAAAATGGTCGAAAAAGGTAATATTAATTTATTATTACGTAGGAGAGAGTCTATACGATGGGGTGACTAAAAGAAGACTGAAAAACAAAAGTCCCTTTGTATAAAATTATTTATCTGCCTGTGGTTTGAGCAAAGATTTTGAGACTTTTGGAATTATTATTTCTTGGTAAAATTTGAAAATATAATGTTACACAAGGTATTTAGGAGTATAAAAACACAACTCCATAATTGAAAGACTTGTATTCAGTTCAAAATTATAGAGAAAGCAAGCGATTTGAAAGTTTCCATGATAAATGTAGCTACTATTTTCTGGCACTATTAATGTTTGTAATACTATGATTCTTGCATTTATAAACAAAAATAAATAAAATGAATTAAATACTTGTCTATACGAAATATACGTGTCGTAAGCAATCGCTCCCGTTACACTTATATGAAGGCGAAATACTATGAAAATTATTTCAGCTGCAAAAAATAAAAAGTTCCCGACTGCGCCTTTTCACCTGGCGATAGGGAACAATTTCTAACCAATAACTCGCCCCGCCACTGGTTATCTTCGTAGAGTTTAATAATGCTGGAAGTAAAAATATATAAAAATATTAAAAAAAATAAATGATATATAAAAGGAGAAAAATATTGCAAAATAATTTATCGCTTAATAAAGCTTAATTGGTCAAATCTGACTCGAGTTTTGACAAAATACTGTACAAATGTTCAATAAACAAACAAATTCTTCATTTGTTTAAAAAAAAAATCTTTCGAGTTTGATATTTTGCAGCGGTTAATATCTTTTACGCATACTAATTCAACATCAGTCACTTATACGCCTTTGCCTGAAACAAGTACAAGAACTTGGTCATACAATGGGTTCGTTTGGGCTGCATAAAAAATAAAAATCAATAGCTGATTAATTCTGCACGAACCCATCAGTGAGTAGATGAAGGGATAATTACCTTCTTAAACGTCAGACTTTGATCAAAAAGGTTACGTTGTCGTGTTATCACTGCAACGAAATATTTAGAACTGATACATGTATGGTCCGATAACTCATCATCTTTTATATGAACGAGACGTGTCCATGCGTGTCTGAATATTATAATGCCAAACAAATATTTTGCAGGCACACAGGTCTAAGACAACCAAATGCATTAGTTATTGTTGATGATGATAATGATGACGATGACGAAGACTCAATAAGGCTTCTCTAAACGGATTACCTCATCGTGAGCTCGAACGTACGACTACTGGATTCAGAACTTCACACAGTGCACTAATGCTCAAGACCACTCAATCACAAACGAGTACGCTATGAGAGAAAAAAACTGTATTTCTGTTGTGCCCGCAGTTACCGCACAGAGTATGTGCAATTTATACACGGTGTCCTTGCTTTTTGCTATAAATTTTAATATTACACTTGTTATGTATATTAATTTAAATGTGTGTTTGTTAGTTTAAAAAAAATTATTACATGCTTTTGTAATGTAACATTATATGCTGGACTTGACCTTGTCCAAAATTGAATTCATTTCTGCTTGACCTGCTTGACTTTTTTAAATTTCATTTTGTGTAAACAACTAATACATAGCCAAATTATTCTCTTTGTGTATGGGGTTAATATCAGGATCATTATTAATAGAAGAAGTAAATATGTTTATTTAGGTCTAAGTTTTGAGATTTTCTGAGTGTAATCCAGGTTTTGGTTTTGATTTTGTAAACATCAGGATCATTCCAGAAGATTATTTTCCATTAGGTAATGTTCTTTTTTTTTTTTAGAAAATGCTTATTGTTACCTGAGGTCAAGTAGAGGACTATGTAATCTTGTAAATGTAAGGATTTGGCCATTCGTGCTTTAACATCTAGTACTTTCAAGTTGTATTATGTTGTTTTCAGTTGGGATGAATTTTTTTCTTCAACTTATTGAATTCAATTTTCTCTGGAAATACAAAAGTGCTCTGATAAAATTCTTGGATAGAGTCTTTCACTGGAGTTTATACTGAATTCAAACCTGGAATTATATTACTGTGATTCAACAAAAGACTGTTATCACATCAACACTCTATAAGCTATAACAGACACGTCATCGCCTGCAGGTTTTGGATTTCTTCGGGACTTGTACTGAGTTTTTTTCAGGACTTTTAAATTACTGGGACTTGTGTCTGTAATTCTTGGATTATTTTGGGATTTAATTCGCAATACCGTAAGTTCTGTTTCTCATTTTCACTTTGTATTCTAGGGAAATAAATTATTTCTTAAATGTTACAAAGCTTGTTATATGGAGTACGTATGTGATAACCCATATGCGATGGACTAAATTCCAATATAATAACACTCGTGACAAATCTAGGCTAACACCTCCCCACCACGCCAAAGCAAACAAAACCAAAAACATTATGAAAGGAAAATACCATATTTTGTTGCTGTTTTTAAAATATTCAAATAAAGTTGTTTGTATATTGTTATGTATATTTAATTTGCACTATATGATTGACCTTTGTCCACAATTGAGGGTAAGAGTTGGGCCAACCTGATTAATGTCTTTTTTTAGAAGCAGTATATTGCATATCTAATTCTTGCCTATGATTTTAAATTATATTTTTTAAGACCATTCTTACTTGAAGGTAAACATGTTTGCAGATATTGAGTTCAAGGTCTATATTTTTTTAAATTAAGAAAGTTCTAGAAGCAAGTTATTTACCAATTTGATTGGAAAATGACCATCATCCTGGTTCTTTTATTGTGTCCTTGCTTTTAATATGAATGTTGTTTTACTTAATAATTATTCATTCCATATCTTTACATTAGTCTTAGCGGTATCAATTGTAGTTGTGTTTCAGTTAATATTTGAGAGAATTTATTTCTTATAAAATTATTCACTGAAATTATAAAGTGCTGAATAATATTTTGGACTAAATCACTATTTTGGGATTATTGTGAATTCATTCAAGTACATTTTGGATTATATCATTGTGATACCTCAGTACAGTTAGCACATGTTCACCTTCCAGGCTATTGGTACATGAAAACAGGCTAGATTAAAATTCATTGGAACACCAATGTAATTCTTTCGTAATACTCTCTACATTTGGACTTGTGATATAACTTTCAAGACTGTTTGCGAATTCACAATACTGTAAGTTCTTTTTAACGTTTCACTTTGTATTCTAGGAAAAAATTATTTGTTTAATTTTAGCAAACTTGTTGCTTTTTGCTCTATTATATTACTTGGTTTAAGATCAATATTTAGAAAAGTCGTAAAATGTTTGATAGCATATTAAAATTATTTGCACAGACTTCAAAGATTTCAATGCCATCATGTTACAGTTAAATTTGCTCCAGATCTGGTGAAGCCTGAGAATTTTAATGACCATGTTTTGCTGACAGATGAACAATATTTTGTAATACATTAATAGGTATCCATATCGGAATCCTAGGCCAAACTGGGGCGCTAGTGAGATGTAATTCATACAGAGATTTGATATGTCATTCACTGGTACTACAGACTTGAAAACGGCAATAAAATAATCAGACGATTTACCAAATATCTAACAATATCTGGAACCAATCGAACCAGTCATCAACACATAGGAGGATGCTTTGCGAAGTGGCATGAAGAAAGCAAAAATAACTTTCTGTAAAACTATGGTACTTTGCATTTTCAACTTGGAACAATTACAGAAAGATTTAAATAATGAAATTCAATAGAATGATTTAGAAATTAAAAAGATAAGTAGGTGATTTTGTGTGTGTGTGTGTGTGTGTGTGTGTGTGTGATTTGGATTTTTAACGTAGCTTTAACAAATTTTCAGTCATATCACTTGGATGTCTGCAGTGTGCAGTTTATAGTGATGTCTAGCACTGGAGCATCATGCCGCAGACATGTATCATGATGTCCCACCCAGTCACATTATCCTGACACCAGGCCGACCAATCTTAACACTAACCTGTTAATGCTGAGTGCCAAGCGAGGCAGCTGTTAGTACCATTTTTATCAGTCTTTGGTATGACTCGGCCGGGGATCGAACCCACAACCTCACGCATCCGAGGCGGACGTTCTAACCACTAGGCGACCGGAGCGGTCTAGGTGATTTTGGCATAAACAATATTGACCTGACCAGTAAGATAACAACCATTACTAGCAATTTGATAGAGTTGTAGAAAACATAATGAGTTACCAGATAAATATCAGTACAAATATATAGACTGTACCTAAGACTTTGTAGGCGTCTTTTGTTATGAAGCTGAAAGGGGACATAAACAGTTTGGGTAGAGTGGTTGTGAAATACAATATTTTATCCTACGGAAGTCAAAATCTTTATAAATTAAATGCCCTAAACCTTTCAAATAATGCAAAGATTTGCGTTTACATATTTTGGTAAGAAACCAAACAATACTCAGTAAGGTTAACAGTGAAAAATTGAGAAAGGTACCACTAGGAGCTGATAATGCACAAAACAATGGCACAGAATCTGCGCTGTGTATTATGTGTGAAAATAAGTATACAATAATATACCATTACTTCGAATCAAGTTCGTACAAAAATGTAAATGCTTTCTTTTTCTACTTCCGACCAGACAAAGGATTATAGACATAACAGCCATTATAACTTTAACGATCCTCAAACTTTACTGTCCCAGAATGAGCTTGAATAGTACTACACCAGCACGTGAAAATACTGGAGAAAGTGATCCAGAACATTTTTAACTTCGCAATAGAACAAATCTTGTTGACAATAAAAGGTCTGCCAAACATGGTTTATTCACAACTTGTTGAGTTTTTCTGCATAATAGTTTACAGAAGCCACTACTTACTTTACAATGAACAACAAAAAGATACAGAAATGAAATGTTCAATTTGTTTCACTGACTTTCATTATATATGGCATGTTTTGAAAGTATACATGGTCGAAATTATAAATTAGCAAATGTCCAGCAAGTTACCCACTTGTAAATAAAGAAAAAAAAGAAAATATAGATGCTCGCAAAATGTATATTTATTTTGTGTCAGATGATTACGTTAGCATTAAAAACAAGCTGTTCAAATTAATCTTTCTTTGGCGTATATATAAACACACACACACACACACACACATATAATACAAGTTAGAGAATTTTTAATTCGTACTCTACAGAGATTCGAACCCAGGTCCGCGGGTAAACGTCACCCATCGCTTTGCCTGCACGCACCAGCCCATATTCCGTCACGACTAAGCACGCATCAGCAAAAAATAATGGAGCTGAATCGGTGTTATATGCACTCGTGCGTAGCAGACACACTCGCATGACGACCTGGTAAGTAATTCTCATCTATCTACACAGTCGTTCCGGATTCCTATGAAAGAAATCAAGATATACAGGCTTAATTATATAGAATTATAAATATACACCAGACAGAACGGAAAGTGATATCCCTGGATTCTATAGAATCCAGCTATCCAATATTAGTAGGCAGAATTAATATTTAATACAGATAATACTATCATACAGGTTAGATAATTTTTTATTCGTACTCTACGGAGATTCGAACCCAGGTCCGCGGGTAAACGGCACCCATCGCCTTGCCTGCACGTTCCAGCCCATATTCCGTCACGACTAAGCACGCATCACCAAAAAATGATGGCGCTGAATCGGTATTATATGCACTCGTGCGTAGCAGACACATTCGCATGACGACCTGGTAAGTAATTCTCATCTATGTACACAGTCGTTCCGGATTCCTATGAAAGAAATCAAGGTATACAGGCTTAATTATATAGAATTATAAATATACACCGCGGACCTGGGTTCGAATCTCCGTAGAGTACGAATTAAAAATTTTCTAACCTGTATGATAGTATTATTTGTATTAAATATTAATTCTGCCTACTATTATCAAGCATTCTTCTATAGAATCCAGGGATAGCACTTTCCGTTCTGTCTGGTGTGTGTGTGTGTGTGTGTGTGTATATATATATATATATATATATATATATATATATATATATATATATATATATATATATATATATAGATATAGATATATATATATATAGATATAGATATATATATATAGATATATATATATATAGATATAGATATATTGTTACGTGTCTAGGCTCGTACAAAAGTAACAAGAAAAGAGTGAAGACAACAAGCTTTGTAAAATTTAACAAATAATTTATTTCCCTAGAAAAACAAGGTAAAAAAGAGAAAAAGGACTTACTGTTTACGAATCAAATCCAAAATTAATCCAAGAATTAAAAAATAGAAGTCCTATCAATGAAAAGTCCTAAATGAATCTGTGTTCGAGTCCCGATGAAATCAAAATGAAGGGTGATGACGTATGTCGTGACCTTCAAAGTGTTTCCGTGTCAACAGTTCCTTGTTGAATCACAGAAACATAATATTCTAGTTTGGAATTCTGAATAAATTTCGATAAATTTCCTTGTCCAAGAATTTCCGTATCAGCACTAGTATTTTCCATGGAAAGAATTAATAATTCCATAGAATAAAAATTAAACTCAAGCTGGTCACAACAAAACACCTTTAGGTGTCAAAGATTTAGAACCCAACTCCCTAGTTCTTCTAAAGAGAACGGTTATACAGTAAGTTTAGACGCAAAACAGATTCCCGGAAAGGGGTCAAAAATTCATCCCACTGGGAAAACCAAAAGTTTGAAAAAATAAACACATGTTATTTGTCACGTACTCCAGGTATGGCCTTGATACAACTTAACGATTCTTACTATAAGAATGAATAATAATAAAAATAAAAAAGTTGTTTACGAGAACTCTATCTGATTTCTGAACCAAGGTCAGAAACTAGATACAATGTTTCAACTACTGGTTGTTTATCAGGTCAAACAGAACTGAACTGAATTTCTAAAAAAAATATCAAATCCAGTAGACAATTTATCATTACAATAACATGTAATGGAATAAAATAAAAAAATTTAAAACTAACAAACAAATAATTAAATTACATGTCCATAACAATATATATATA
>JAECUM010056271.1:0-19906 GCA_016617855.1 Megalonaias nervosa | reverse complement strand
CTTCATTTATTAAAACTTCTAAGTTATTTTGATTTTCTAAAATTTTGATGGAACGCTTTAAAATAAAAAATTGGATTATTTTTGTTGTATTATAACAGACGTTATTTCATAGGATATCAACTGCTAGCCACAGACTTCACCCTTCTTGCTGTATTTAAAATAGACAGAATAATTAACGAAGTTCCATTTTGAATATATTAGACCTGAAGAGGTAATGAAAATATAGTGAAGAACACAAAGCTATTGTACGTACATAAAGCATATGACTACATATTTATGGCAAATTTGACCCACTCACCTTAATTCGATTCCTTATCCACGTATTAAATCATGGCCACACAAAAACAATCGTTTATAATTTCATTTATGGTCAACTATGGCGGTTAATCAAAGAATCAAATAAATTGCTTCTAAACAAATATTGGAGAGAAATAAATATTCAGGGACTACGAACAAACAAAGACAGTTCTCTGAAATGGCATTGATACGTCTAATATGAAAAATTACAATACCTAATGCAGTAGTTCGTCAAGGTTCTATCGTTGATCTGCATTGTTTAATGAGCGGTATTTTAATGTCATCCTTATTTTGTTGACAGTTTAACTTTTTCAGCCAGTAATTTCGTGATACCCAATCACTAATATTGGACTAAAGAGCACGCCAGAAAATTATTCTCTAAGCCACAATGTACTCGATGTCCCCCTCATTTTATGTTACAAAATTTAGATGTTTTCCCACGTAATAGTTTAAATTGACTTTTCGAATCAAGGGGACTGTGAAATTTATGAGAATAGGGCTAAAGAGTAGGGTTTGTCTCGGTTCATGATCTATTGTTGCTCTAACTAATAACAATGTATTTTCTTCTTGTGTGCTGGTTGTGTGTCCTTGCTTGAAAGATGTTTACAAGCGATGGTTTCTTTAGTTCCTCCACTGAGGCGGAGACGGCGGGCAAACGCCCAGGCAATCTGATCCAACATGCTTATTTTCTGTGTGTCACCTGTAGGCTATAGATGAAAATATTTGTGATAACGAAGAGTTAGGGTTTAGAACATTTGCCTAGTTTGGATTGGATGACGGCTTTCTGCTTTGGAAAACTGGTTCTCTGCGGTAAACATATTATTAATTTAAAACTGAACACATACTTTGCATCTATTATATTGTGATAGGCTCTTAAATGAATGAAATTTAAAATAGCTACACCAATGAGTTTTTTTTTTCCACGGAAAATGCAGAGGATGCTTTAACTGGTACTCGACAAGGACAATGGCTTTCTTTCCAATCTAGATTATCTCGACGACTGATCCATGCGATTAGTCTGGTTTTTTTTTTAATAAACAGATGACTATCTACGACGACACTGACACACCTTTTAACTTTAGCGTTGGACGTGCTAGCTAACTTTCAGGGTAAAAGTATAATTTTGATAAAAACTCGTTTATTTGTTGCCGTTGGTTAGTTATCTTGTTTTATAATGTTCCTCACAAGTGTAAGGTCGACAAAGTAGAGCCGAAGAACTTCTGAAGTTCTTTGCATACGACAGCCATACAAACATCATGTAACTAACATAGTGACGTTGTAACGCAGGAGCTGTTGTTAGCCAAAGTTTAGACATGATAGAATTAACGTTCAAAACATGACTAATGTTAGGTCATTAATGCTAGCTGGTGACAAATTCATGCTTGCCACGTAGCTTGAGATAACGTAAATACAGCATTGTCACTTCAGGTTACGCTCTACAGTTTTCACCAAATGTCGTCTGCTTGAGTTTAAATATTCGCTGTGAAAACTGCCAAATATGAAGATTTTTTTTTTCCATCTCCAAGTGAAATTCTGTAGCAGTTTCAATCCAGCTTCTGAACTTGGAAAAATATTTCTAAAATAGGTGAAATTCAGAGTATATGCACTATTCCTGTTTTGACAAAAGAATTTTCCTACACATATTACATTCGTATGAAGATTGAAAAATCTTAATTTACCTTTCTCTAGAAGAAAAGTTTCAGAAAATCTGGTATTCTAAACCTTTTTCATTTCGTCTCAAACATTTGGTACCCGTATTTGTTTTCTAGTGTTCACTCTGGGCATATAGTTTTGAGTTCGAATGCCATGGCATCACAGAGCGAGATACCCTCAATGTATGGTAAGTATTCATTGCTTAAAATTTATACACCCTCAATATATGGTAAGTAGGGTAGGGCCAATTCATTGCTTGAATGTAGATACTCTCAATATCTGGTAAGAATTCGTCGCTTGAATGTAGACACCCTCAATATCTGGTAAGTATTCGTCGCTTGAATGTAGATAGCCTCAATATCTGGTACATATTCGTCGTTTGAATGTAGATCTGGTAAGTATTCATTGCTTGAATGTAGATACTCTCAATATGTAGAAAGTATTCATTGCTTAATGTAGATACCCTCAATATCTAGTAAGTATTCATTGCTTGACTGAAACTGATTTTGAGGCAACGTAAGCATTCCAGGATTCGTCGTTATATAATATGATCGCATATGTCAAAAATGTTGGGACTAGCTTTTTCTTTAAGGCTTAACCTTGTAAAAAATAAGAAACTGTTGAGCTGAAGCTCCTTGCTTTGAAATTTTTCATTACAGCTAGTTTATCTGTGGCTACGAACAAAGAGCAATAATGAACATTGTTATGATGTAGTTACCATGACAAAACGAAATATAAAAACAAGAAATACTATTGTAAAATAGCAGAATTTAAAGTATATGAAATTTTCGTTTATATCGAACCTGCCCTAATCGGGAACACTGTCTACGTGTTGTACACTATAGGAACAATCTTATCAACAACATAAACAACAACAACGAATGATATAGCGGAAAAATTCACTATCAAATTATATTTTTGTCTTCATGTCTAATGTGGGAGGTCTATATGGTTTTTACTAGTGAAAACTTCGTGTGGCTATTTAAATTCTTTTATATGATGATGGATTATCACTTGTCAATTTCATTTTTATTACTTTGGAATACAACTTTTGCAATAACAAGCACAATAAAATTCAACCTATGAATTTCTTGCTATTTTTAGAATGTCTTGACTCAACGAAACGCAGAAATAGCGTTGCTTTCCAAAAGTGAACTACTCTTTATACTCTTTACACCATGTATGATTCTTGACTCCAAAGGTGGCTGCTTTTTGTTTTAATAAGGCCTTCCACAAACTTGATAAATATCAGGGAACTATGCAATTAATACGACTGGGATCAATACTTCATCTTTTAGTTATTGTCCACCATGCTTACTTTAATCAAAAACTTTGAGCACTATAAGATATACAAGGCGAAGAGGCGCCTGGGGACAATGTGTTTTATCGACGTTCCGACTTTGTTACAAAAGACAGCTTTTATGTCTGTTGCCTCACTCTCCCTCCTAAATGTAAGTTTTGGGATGGCCCCGTTACACTGAGGTGAAAGTGAAATAGTATGAAAATTTCAGCTGCAACCACCCACCCCAAGCAAAAACAAAAACTCTCGACTGCCCACCCTCCTTTTGCCTGGCATGCGTCTAGGGGAATTGCCTCTCCCACCCATCCACCCTCGCGCTGCCACTGCAGTTATACGTGTTCAGTACTATTTAATAATCAGGTAATACGAACTATTATTATTATTATTATTATTATTATTATTATTATTATTATTATTATTATTATTAAATATTCCACTTTGATGGTCGTAACTCACACAATCAATATATTATGGAACTAATGAAAGTACACAATGTGTTTTCTCATAATTTTCTGTACATTTGATGAAAAATAAAATACGCACTGGCATCGAGCAGCATCCAATCATATTCTTCCCAAGTCTCAAATCTGAGTGCAAAATAGGTGGCTAACACAGAGGTGACTCGCTATGGGCCTTATTGTGGAGGTTCTCTAAAGTTTCTGTTTTTTCCATACTGAAAGACCAGTTTATTCCATACTCAAAGACCAGTTTATTTCATACTCAAAGATCAGTTTATAACATACTCAAAGACCAATTTATTCCGTACTCAAAGACCAGTTTATTCCGTACTCAAAGTCTAGTTTATTCCATACTCAAAGACCAGTTTTTGCCAACAGGTTAAGAGCAACAAAAAAAAAAAAATAAATAAAATAAAATAAAAAAATGGAAGATTGTGTCATCTATATAGAATATGACGGTCACATGATGCAAGAACTCAGATCCTATTGTGTCATCTATATGGAATATGAAGGTCAAGAATTTGTTCTTAGCATTAATTAAGTTTTATATTGATATGTCCTTACGTGGATACGATTTTGCATAATATTGTCAGCAGGTTTCATAAAGTTTTACGAACACAAAGCATTACGCATGTTTATAATTGCAATCGATTAAATATTACTATTGCACAAAAACATATAAGGTGTAACAGCTCTGAAAAAAGAAAGAAATATAACTCTAAAGAGCTCTTCTGAATTAAACTTGTGTCCAAGAATACGTAAAATTGTCTTTTTCACAACATTTTCTAATGACGACAGCCACCATTTTATCACGTGACCTAACCCGCTTATAGGTAACATTATGACTGTTATGAATGAGCTTAATTTTTGCACTGGATAACCAAAACAATCCATCTCGTGAACAGCTTGTATGCGGTTGGTTGGTTACTAATTACGTGGTGTTGTTTACTTTGATGGCAGAACCGAGTACAAAGAGAATGGACCCGCTCATAGTACAGTACTGGAGATCGATTGTTAACTCAGAATAAGGATTCCCTGTCAGTGCCTCATAAAGTTGTTGATATTATTGATAATTTGTTATGATTTACGAGATAACGTATGTATTCGCCTATGAGACGAGTGCAACTGCAAACTGCAGACCCAGTTCTGTAGTTGCATAATGCGCCGGCAGATCTGGGTCTGTGCAGTTTGTTAGGCGTAATCAGTAGAACAAACAACTTAGACTCTGATCTACATGCGCCTTATGCTTGTTGTCTGCAGTTTGAATCTACTTATAAGCGAACACATACGGTAAGAAGCAATATTGAATAGTTACCGTAAATTGGCATGTTTTACTTATCCGTTTCATTTGTAAGCGCAGACCTTTTAGATTTACAGAGACTGAAAACAAAGTCACATAACAAAAGTAAGTGTAATAATAAAAGTACGGAAAAGAAAAGAAGACAAAAACACAGTCATATGAAATTGTTCAAACAATTAGAGATTCTTTAAGTACGATTCTTTATTAAACTGAGTGAGTGTTCTAAGAGTCGTACATTGTATGTGCACATAAGTTCAATTACGTGATTTTCTTTAGATTTCAAAAACACTAAAATTGCCTCTTTAAAAATGTTTAATTTAAACCAGCCATTTTTACTGGGATCAATGCAGATATAGATATATCGTATGTAATCACGTATAAAACAAGTCAAACTGCAAACAACAAAGATCCTGATCTGCCGTAGCATAATGCGCCTGCATATCAGAGTCTATGCTGTTTGTTCTAATGATTACTCCTAACAAACTGCACAGATCCAGATCTGCCGGCGCATTATGCGACGGAAGACTTGGATCTCTGCAGTTTGCAGTTGTAATCGTCTTATAAGAGAGTAAAGACAGCAATACTTTTCTGTGTATTTCCGGACAAAGAATAACTTATATATTCTTATTTTAAAATGTTCCGATTTCTCGATTATTTCGGGTATTGGCAGTCGCGTAGCGAGAAATTATAGGCCCTATGCAAGACTTAATTATGGGGCCCACTCCCAATAAAAAAAAGTTTTGTTTGAATTGATAATTTCTGGCTCCCACTGGGTCTGAACGCTCACACACCCGGCCTAATTGCGAGGATTGTTTCGCCACTTAGTATTGAAAATATTGTAATATTTGTTCTTTTCGTCATTATGAAATCATACTCATTGCATAATCGCTATTAGATCTAACAAAAATTATTTATGGCAGGTCAGTTTAATGATTACAACATGGAATGAAATCACATGAATCCTACAGTAATCGCACCAAGGATTTGTTTTGTATAGAAATGTAGATGTTTTACAGTCCTTTCATACAATTTTATAGAGTTCTTTACATTGTTCTTAACGGTTGCCATAGCATGCAAATGCATCACAAATACCCATCATACTGTAAGTCTCTATTTTGTCTTTAGTATATAAGTTTTCAACCCAAATAGGATAATATCAGCAGATTTCATTTCGAAAACGAAATATCCATGAAATACTCTTCCTTTTATAAGACAGATGATGATGATGATGATAGCAACAAGAACAATTAAAAAATAAGTTATTATTATTATTATTATTATTATTATTATTATTATTATTATTATTATTATTATTATTATTATTTATGTCTTTGGAAATGGTCACGTACAAAGGAATGTGCAACTTAAGTTCATACGAAATTTGGACACTTTTACCTTTTGTATGGCAACTTTAACACTATTTTTCATTTCTGTATTCAGATTGTTAATTTGGTATATAATTGGTAATTAGATAAGAAAAAATGCATCAATAGTACAAAGTTATGTGCTAAAATAAGTCTTCTTGCTCTATTCTCTTCAAACTGTTTATTCATATTTTATTTTAATTATAGATGGCGCACTTTAAGTGAATGTAGGATTCCATGATCGAGATGCAAGTCAAGGAATCGTGGTGGTTGGCGTTGGGGTTGTTTGTTTGTTTTTTTATTTGAAGGTTCAAATTAGAGTGGAACTGAGCATGTACTTAAAATATAAGGTTAAAACTGTTTCAACCCATTCCAAAGGTAATTTTGAACAGATGAGACTCTGACAAGCATTAAATTTCTAAAACTCTTTCAACTGGCAATGTGTGATACATTTTAATGTTTTGCATTTAATTCTTCTGTTAACTTCTGCGAAAGAATGTTGGTTCCTAGATATTCCTAAGCTTGAACATCGTAAAAAATTGTCTGTGCCTTGTCGGAAGTAACAGCTTAGGATATTTCATTTTTTTTCACAAATCGATAATGTGTATATGGTAATTTCTTTCATCGATCAGTGTTGTTTGTATTATCCAACAATACTTTTGACATAAATCAAAGCCCATAAAGTCCAAGTTAAAAAAAATTAAACAAGCAAACTGAAATTTCACATTTACTAAAAACGTCTCAAAATTGTATAAACAGAAACATTTAATTGTACAGTGTGTGCCTAGTAAGGAAACATCTAAAGGACACGAACCACTTCATCTCTTCAGAACTAGAGGATTGATATTTTATTTCTAATCACTAATAATAATAATAATAATAATAATAATAATAATAATAATAATAACTTTCTTTAAAGAGGATGGCAAAAACCTACATTTTGCTTAATAATAAGAAAACATGCAGTTTAACAGGCTATTGAAATGTAGTCCGGAACAGGTGCAAGAGTGTGCGTTGCTATGACGATGTAAAGTCCAACGATTTAAAAAAATAAGTCTAACATATTTGATGTCATCTTCGTCACGTTCGGAATGTGTATGGATATCAACCTTGTGTTGTAAACTTTGCTGCCTGCAAACGGCCGAATAATAACGCTTTAAAACTTTGAAGTCCATATACATGTACCCGACGGACTTTATTGCAAAAAAGCTTTAACTGCAATTTTGTGTAGCATGTATGTATGTATGTATGGATGGATGGATGGATGGATGGATGCATGCATGCATGCATGCATGCATGTATGTATGTATGTATGTATGTATGTATGTATGTATGTATGTATGTATGTATGTATGCTTTTATTTATCTACTAATTGTATGTAATACAAAAATCATTTGTAAGATACTAAAAATATCTGTATTATATTCAAATATGATTCAAAACAAAGACTACTGGATACGTTTTATCGCTGACTAAATTTATTTTCATATCATAGCGTCAGTGAGATGACATAGAGAAAAATATAAACGAACAAAATGTATTTTAAAATGGTATACAATGGAGATACGGAAAACGGCTGTTGGACAACCATAAAATGGAATGACAAAAAGACCATTTACACACAATTTCGGTGAACACAAAAACATAAATTGAGGTGAATCAATAACAACACTGAAAATAACTGGCCCAATTATTGGCAAAATTAAACGAAACAAAACGAAATCTTCAGGAGTTTAAGAAATATTCATTTTTTCAGCATATTTCTTGCCCACTGCTGTTGAAGCATAAATTTTCCCAAATGTTCCGACCCCTAACGACTTCATGCAACACATACAAATATTGGAATAGAGCTCTGAAATTAATTTAGTACTTTTTGCAAACTGCCAATGAATTCGTTCACGCTGAATACGCTAGTTTAGTTTGTTTTTGTTTCATGTAAATGTCCACAGTAGATGTAACAAAGAACAGAAAAGCCCAGCTAAAGTAGAAATCTCATGTGACTAACTAAAAATGTTGCTGTTTACATGCGGTAAAATTATTTAAAATTATGCACATTAAATGTGTCGCATACGACAGAATCCCTTGTTGAAGCACATATGATCTACAAACATTATAACAAAGAAATATTTTAGCACATATAACAAAGGGCTTCAAAATTACAATATATAAGAACGATTTGAAGTTGCACACCATCAGTTGCATTTACAGAGATTACGTGGACTGAAAAGTCGTAAATGTACTTTATCTCTAGCGTTGATATATGAATGTAATCCCATGAAGAATGCACGTGTCTCTAAAGCTCCTTCATTAGCATTCTAGCACTTTTCCCACGTAAAATAAATAAATATAATTCACCCAGTAGCAACACTTTTTTACCTTTCTAAAACAAATTCTTCACTGTACTAATTCATAAAAAAGAACGGCTCGCGCGTACATATACATGAGATCCTCATATCAAGTTTGGTTCACATGTACAAAACATTTTTTAAAAATCCAGTATCTGAAGCCTCGCTTGAGGTATTTATTAAACTTTATTATGTTGTTCGTTGACAATTGCATACAAATTCAAATCCCTAAATATATGTCAGAAAAGATATAAAAAAATTGAGGTTTTAATTAAATTTCCATATTGATAATTTTGAATTCAAAGATATTACTTATGACAATTTTTTAAAGAATATTTGACCTTTCATTATTTAAAAAATGCATGATTTCAAATTTCATCGTCTATGATGACTGCATTTTTGAAAAAAAAAAAAAATGACAACGCGGCCTCAAATATTTGAGATAATTTCTCAAATATTGTATAATGTACACGAAGTTGAAATGTAAGATAGGCGTAATCAATACTTTTACAATCAGCTTGAGTTAGGATAGCAGTAAGGCATTTGTTTCACAAGAAATTAAAGAATATATCGTATCGTTTCCTAAAATCCCACGCAAGTTTTATGTTAATAATAAATTTGATAACTGGAGACAGACAATTGTCCAGTATTGTCAGTATCCATCATTTATCAATATTAATGCATTTTTTTTCATAAAGTCGTTACATGTTTCGTAACTCTTAGTAACGAAGAAAATACCCTGTCAACAAAAACACATGGTACTTTGAGAGGATTTTACCTTATTTTTCATATTAAAATCAATCAAAGAACGTATGTCTAATCTGACTTCAACATGTATGAAATTATAATCTTCACTGAGAGCTTCACATTTAAAGACGCCACAAAAACATGTATATTTGGCAGTGGAAGTAAATCTAGTTGACCATAATATTTCTACATTTTATACAACAATTTTTATTGAGATCTTTTCAGATTTTTTAATCTTACAAAGTATATTAATGCCAATTAGAAACTTTTGAAAGGGAAATGTATTTAATTGGCTTTTTTAGGAGTGTAATGTACCTAAAATTATAGTTTCTGAATTCTGCGATAGAAAAATGGGCGACAATTTGGTTTCTCAAAGAATGGCCTCTGTCCAAATTTAAATCACCAATAGTAAGTTCATTACTCCATTCAATTTTAAGGCATAAATCTTCTGATTTTTCTTTTAAAAATCTGAATTTGAAAATAGATAAAAATAGGATGCCAAGACAATTCCATCGAACAAATTAGTTTTACTTCTATGTAATGTGTATTCAGAAAAAGATCTTTGAAAACAATAGTGATAGTCCCTTATTTTTTAAAAATTTTATTACAGAATCAATAACAGAATAATAAAGACTGCTTTAGTGTACTACAATAAAACTGATCATGAAATATACATCTCTGCTAAATATTGGGATGAAACGGAGAGCAGGTTACGTTCCATGTAAATACAGACTTATTATCATACACTGATTAGTATATCGACGAAGAATGAATGAATTTATTTATTTATTTACCTGAGAATTTGTAGATAGAACGATCATATTGATCTGAACATCATATGTAAGACTTGCACGTGGTTTATGCTTAAATTATTGTGTACCGCTCGTTTAAAGAGTCCTCCATGTTCCCGGTTAGCTTGTTGTGCACTCTTCTTGTGCGTAATGCTACTAATTTTGCCTTTTCTTGACACAGTTAGGTACTAAGCTTAACCATAATGAATTGTGTAGTCAGTAGGGTGATGAACACGGTCCCCCGGCAGGTAA
Organism: Megalonaias nervosa; assembly: GCA_016617855.1. NCBI lineage: Eukaryota > Metazoa > Mollusca > Bivalvia > Unionida > Unionidae > Megalonaias > Megalonaias nervosa. Next base: position 9,398 of record JAECUM010056271.1, on the reverse strand, counting down.
CTATATTGTATATTTGAAAAGGGGAGAAAATTCAGCAAAATAATGCTTGCTTTCATATGTATTTTCGTCCATTCAAATAGCACATCACAATCATATCAAGCACTAGTCCTTAACATGGAGAGTCAAGTATGGAAAATTTCTTTTGCAACTGAAGTTCAGGTGGATTTCTTCTATGGATTTCAAGGATCTATACACCAAGTACCTCTTATTCGTACATTTCTTGACTTTGCATTTATAACGACACTGTTCCACATAAAAATACAACCCTGTGGAATTCATGCGCTTCCATTCATTGCTTATAGCAGTGCAGAAGTTCTTTTCACACAGACATCATGTGCACGGTATAGACGTTGGGCAAGTTTTGGTTCCGTAAGGAATTGACCAAAGTGTTATTGTACCTGCCGCGATTTAATTATTCTGACACGATTGGTGGAACTACTTTTCTTAGCCCGTGATTAATTTCAGTCCACATTCATTGAATTCTTGGCCAATATTGTGAAGACATTGTGCCCATGTGATGCGCACCTAAGTCTTGGTGTCCTCCGCCCGGAACTTGGATTGGTACGGAAACACCAGGGGATATTAAACCTGAAAATAAAACGAGAAATCTTAAACATGTTGTCGCTAGAACTTTGTTTTAACTGTATTCAACTGCACGAAAATCTTCAAAACGATAGATGCTGCTAAAAAATATTTTGAAAAATCAGTTTAAACACAGTATTTGTCTTCACTATATTTTCAAATATCGAACCTGTCCTTTACTTTATAGCTTTAAGCTTATATAGATTTTCAAAATCAGAGTGAGATGAATAATACATATTTTGATCAGTATTTTGTTATATTTGTACTTGCCTTTATTTTTCTTCAAAAACGAGTTTATATGTTTGCAATGTATACATAAACAACGTGGAAGATATTGAACATCGCTTCCTTTATCGACGGGTTGAGACATTCACACTTTCAACTACATTTAAAAAAAATAAGTTTGAGAGACTACGTTTATGTTTCAGATCTAAAGGGCAAAGTAATTACTTATAACAAGAGTCAAACCATATTTATAAATAAGGTTGCTTGTCCATCTTCTAAACGTCTTGAGTTCAAACGTTTAACTTTTGCCTCGTAACTAGGAAGTATACAGACTGACCTTTAGCAAGGCAAATGCTAGTATAGTCCAAAACAAGAGTCGTCATAGTCAAATACAAGAGTCGTCATAGTCAAACACAATAGTCGTCATGGTCAGACGCAAGAGTCGTCATAATCAAACACAAGAGTTGTTGTATTCAAACACAAGAGTCATCATAATCAAACAGAACAGTTGTCATAATCAAACACAACAGTTGTCATAATCAAACACAACAGTAATCATATTCAAACACAACAGTAATCATAGTCAAACACTGTCTTTCTTATGCTTATAATAAAGCATTCTGTGTCAACCAATTAAAGGTTTTACTTGAAACCTTAAGACAGTCTTTATCAGTTCAAAGTAATTTTGAAGAGATAAATTAATCTTATCCCAGCTTTGTCTCAATTTGTTGATAATCGTCGTCATTTAGAGCATCAGAGATGCATTTCAGGACTTCACAAATCATCCGATGTCCTTTATATAATTTTAACACAGTTGGTAAATATTGTTTGGAAAATGTAAAGACGTAAAGTAACCCTATATTATTTACAGTACTTGAGCGTAATATTTTATGAGATTACATGTTTGTATCATAATAGTTGTGGTTTATTATTCTATACTACGTATACTATAGACGTACCATTATGTGAGCTGTGAGCCATATGACTCTGGATCCCTGCTGCAGGATTGCACGAGGGGCGCGAGTAAGCACTGAGGGACAAAGGATCGTAACTCCGACCTGAGTAATCTACAAATATTGAACGATAAGTAAGTTAAGTTTTCAATCAATATATATATATATATATATATATATATATATAGTATATATATAGCAGCAGTTATATATATATATATATATATATATATATATATATATATATATATATATATATATATATATATATATATATATATGCTATATATATATATATATAACATAAAAATTGAATGTTTCGAGAAAGATCTTTGTTATAATGTAATTATATGTAATTAGCGAAACTATTTATGCATGACCGAATTCAAATGTATTCGCTTTCAATTTACTGGCTTATAAACAAGTATAAAAATAATTCCGTAAGTACTTAAGTACCATTATCATGAATAAATTATATGAACTGATGCTTATGTATGTATGTCTGTATGTATATATGTGTGTGTGTGTGTGCATGCGTGCGTGCGTGCGTGTGTATATATGTATGTATGTATCTATGTATGTACGTATCTATGTATGTATGAATGTATGTCACTTATTCCCAAAAGAATGACTGATTGGGGATTAACTACTGTACTTTCATTTAAATTGCTCTAATTTGCAACTCCGATTTATTTCTTGTTCTTTAAAAATATACTTATAAGGTGCAACTATAAAGCCTATACACAATGAAGAATAAAATTAGGGTATATCAAATCATTTGTTGCATGTTGGCTATTTCCACTGTTCTATTTTCAACTTGATGTAAACAATTTTAATTATAAACAAAATTGTCTTTACTTATTTTAGTAGAATTTGAAAAAGATCTAATAATAAATTACTTCTTATGTGTAATAGAATATAAGAGACACACCTGTGCAAAAGCAAATACTTTTTTTTAAATTGTGAAAGTGTTGAAAACCTAAATGAGAGCTATTTTGTTAATTACTAATTACTTCATAAATGTAATCAATATGACTTAAACATCTATCAAAATGAATAGCTCTGAAATATTTGTTCATAAACGTTGAAAAGAAAGTATATTAGAAAAATAGATTTAAAAACTCACATGTACCTGGCAACATACATGAATAAGAAGAGGAATTGGACGACTGCAGACAGGCAGGATTGGGTTGAAGGTTGTTTGACAGTGAGTAGCTTGGGACTGTGGGAATTGAACTGCAATAAAAAAAAAGGAAGATGCAGTGATATTTTGGTATGAAAAAGTTGTAAATATGTCGAATGTCGCCAAAATATCCTTATTCATTTAAGTGGAATGCAAAATTTCTAACCACATGCTCCTTCTAGCTTGTCACAGAGCAAGTGACATAAGTAAATAGCCAACAGGGAGAAATATAAACATGGTGGTAAAGACGAAATTATTGGTAGCTTGTTAAGAAAAGTTATTTCATAAATGTTTTCAATCTCATACATTTTACTTCCCCACCTTCCAAATGCCACACACACACTGATAGATAGATAGGTAACGCCCTTACCTCTGTGGACTGTTGCAGAATCTGAAATTGTGGAAGTATAAAATTAAAAAATAATACGTCTAAGTATTGCACACTGTGTAACCAACCTTTGGAATTAAATTTAAAATAACACGTTAAGATGTTTGTTACATCTAGAATCTCAAATATTTAAAGACTCTGGCTTCATCATTATCATCATCATCATCATCATCGTCATCGTCATCGTCCAAACCATGAAAAAAGTTAGCTTTTCCTCCGCTAGAATTGAATGATCTTTACTAAATGATTTAAGAACATTAACCTTTTAGCACGTATCTGCCAGCTTTAGTGTAATCAAGATATTAAAATTATAATCTCTATAATGAATTCACACTTGAATCATAAAACTCATATTAATATAAATACTGGTACAAAAATGAGATCTATTATTATTATTATTATTATTATTATTATTATTATTATTATTATTATTATTATTATTATTATTACTACTACTACTACTATTACTACTAGTAGTAGTAGTAGTAGTAGTAGTAGTAGTAGTAGTAGTAGTACTACAATTATTATTACTACAACAATTATCATTATTATCATTATTATTATTATTATTATTATTATTATTATTATTATTATTATTATTATTATTATTATTATTATTATTATTATTTTTATTATTATTTAGTGAAAGCAGTAGTGTAACAATGAAGTAAAATTAAATAATTCAGTTATTGCGTTTTATAGAAAACGGAGAGTTGTTCTTAACGTTTATTGATAATGTCCTGCACATAATAGCAATGCCTTACATTTCATTACATATTCATTTTATTATTTAGATAATATTACCCTTCTCTTGATAATGTTAAAAATTATGTGTTGTGACTATAATAATAATAATAATAATAATAATAATAATAATAATAATAATAATAACAATGCTTAGATGATTTTACCATTGATACTAATAAAGAATTTGTTCATATTTACCACTATTATTAATTATATTATTCATATGATTAATATTATTATTATTTTATATTATTATTATTATTATTATTATTATTATTATTATTATTATTATTATTATTATTATTATTATTAAATGTAAGCAAAATATCGAAGAGTAAATAAAAACTGAAGATATGGAAATGCATAAAAAATTACGAAAAAAAAATCGACATGATCAAAAGTACTCACCGATAAGAGTCCGGAACCTGACCTATAGATTGCAAAGTGGAATACATTCCGTTCGGAAACCCGCTGTTTAAAGGAATACGTGAGGAACCGTTGACTTGGTCTCGGCGTTGATTTCTCAATTTTTCTTCTCGACGCCACTTTGCCCGGCGATTAGAGAACCACACCTAAAATTGCATACAAACGGGTTATTATTTACAATATAGCATCTTCGCATGGAACGCTCCCAAGGTCAAGATAGAATAATCAACTCAGTGTGTTTATGAGTAAACACTTTACCCGAATGTTTATAAGTTATTAGTATTGTCTCTACTGACGGTTGATCGGAAATAGAAGTTAATAACTTCTAATGAGCCTACTTAGGATGTCTAATGAGCTTTACACTATTCATTAAAATATTACACTTTGTCAAGATTGCATAGAATACTTATTAATTAGTGTGAAATTTCCTGTTTTTGTGTTGTAATAACCTAATATAAACTATTCAAATTCCCTTTTTCTTAATGGGTAACTTAAACATTTGTTTAAATAGCATAAATAATAAATTAAAGAAAATAAACTAAACGTTTCGTTAAAAGAACAGTTATTACCTTTGCAAATTTAGATTCTATGAAAGGATATAGTGCAAATGTTTGGTTATGATTTTACTAATTGTCGTTATTTATTGGATTGCACTAATTAACTTTGATTCACTGAAATGCCTTAATTGATAGATTGTTAGCTATTATTATAGATTATTGTTCATCTTTCTATGACCAATACCTGCAAACATTGACAGGCATTTTGTAAGTCATACTCTAGTCTTTAGAGTTCATACATAAGTAATTTTCCTTATTTCAAACAGTAATCTCTTTTTATTTGTAGATCTGTACGGTATTTTAGTTTGTCATAAACAGTTTAGATCTCTCGATTATATGTAAGTTTCATAGATAAGTATACGTTTGTACTCACCTGTATTCTTGCTTCGGGTAAGTCAATCTTTTGTGCTAACCTCTCCCTCGCAAACACATCAGGGTAATGAGTCCGTTCGAACTCTAAAATTAAAACACATTGAAAACACTACAGGTTAAAGTAAAGTAGTTTGTACAACGTCGTGAAATCTTGTGCAAAACAGCTTAGAAACTGTAAATACGTTTAATCGCTTCTCTTTAATAAAAATTCCATCAACAATTTAAAAAGTGTGAATACGTACACAATGCTGCAATTTTATCTGGACGTCACAATAATTAAAATTCATCATTTTATTCTGCAATTTTAAGAAAACAAGATCATTTTTCTTATAGAAATGTTATTGGGATTATACTTTTGTGAATCATATTCTTGATAACAAAACATGAAAGATTTTGAATTAAATTTATATTTTATCTCTCCCATAGTTGAAACCTTGAAAGCAATCATACAGAAATCATGTAAACCCTAGTTACGATTTCATTATTCAGGAGGGAATATGTTCTTCAGCTATCTTAGCAGTGGCGTCACTAGGGTTGGTGTCACCCAGTGTGTCACCCCCATGGACCTCCTTCCTGCACAAAAATTCAAAAATTTTATAGTCATACGCGGTAACTCATTGTGTCACCCCCATGGACCTCCTTAATGCACAAAAATTCAAAAATTTATAGACAGTCATTTTGGTGTCATCCCCTCTGATGGTGTCACCCGGTGCGGTCCGCACCCCCTAGTGATACCACTGTATCTTAGGTTGGTATTTTAATATAGATAAGAAAGGACAAGTATCCCTGATATCAAACAGGCTTGTAGATGAATTCCACGACTAAATTTAAGTAGCAATAGCTTTATGAAATTTTCTTCACTTAATTGTGTTCACAACACAATATTCTTCTTTAGAAACAATGTATATTTTCATCTCGTATAATTCTGAAGTCATCAAATAAAAGCTCATTACAAGTTATAAAAGCACCACTGTTCACAGTTACGTTTATGTCTGCTAATTACTTAATCCATCGCTCTTTTTGTGCCACCAACGCCTACAAGGTATATGATAATTTCATATTTATAGAAGAATCTATTTGTTTCGTAAATGAAATTGAAAAATAAAACGATGAGTTTGTTTAGTAGTTAATAATGCTTACAGTAGCTGTTGTTTATTATATAATTTTACATTCGGTACAACTTGAAAACCATAATCAACACTCCATTATATAACTCTCGTATAACGTTGCGTTTAAGAACCAACGACTCCCAGAAACAATTACGATGACTTCGCTTGAGTAAACGAGATTTCCTAACTTGGCCTTGATTTATTTAAAGCCTTGAAAAAAAAATCTCTTCTAAGCCTGTAAGAATAGTCGTACCTACTGAAATTGTCGTCGTCATTGAGTATATCGTATCGTATCTAAACTTGTCTTATATCAATATCAATGCTTGTACGACTGAATTTTAGATATACATATGAGTACTAAATAGAATATACCAAGAATATACAGCATTTTATATAGTCAGGACGATAAAATTTATTCAAAAGAAAAGTGCACGTGTAGGCGGATATATATTATTATTGGCAAGACTCCAGCAACGTCGTGTTTTTCAGTAGGAATCAATGACGTGAAGTCGTAGGTAAAGTAACTGATACAGTACAGCAGAATGCTAGGTAATGGAAATTACGCCATTTACACTCAATTCTGACATAATTGATAATATTTCCTTGTCATTATTTTCTGTTCAGTGGATGCATATAATTTATTAAGATAGAAAGTAATACAATAGTCCAACGACAGCTGCACGTGATGGTGATAATTCGGAATACGTTTAAGAATGACGTTGTATTTAGTGTAAGGATAGCTGTTTAAAAAAACAAGCCTGAACTTCATATGAGATGTAATAGCAGAAATAGGGTTTAGTTTTTAGTTTAATCGTATTATTAAGGTAGCCTTTTGTATATCATGTTTTCGGGACGTGTATGGATTCTTTGATAAATATGGTACCGACGGAGCGATTACTTTCTGAACAAATCAGTACATATTGCTAACATTTGTGAACAACCAAAACTTTACCTTTCTCTAGCGATTCTATTTGTGCTGCCGTGAATGAAGTCCTATTCCTTTGCAACTTCCGCTTCAGGCGCATGCGCATTTGCTCATCATTTGGAGTACTTTGTCCTCCATCGCTTTGATTGCTTTCTGAGCCCGATGCATTATCGTGATCTGAAAGGAATGGCGAATCCAATGTCAAGTGGACTCGGGTCAAAATTATTACTTCCGAGTCAGTACCCAGTATCGAAGTCCTTTTTAGAGCAATTTTTCTCTCTCTCTTATGAGTTAGAATTAGGAATTCTTGGTATTAACTTAATGGAAATTGTTTACTTTTTTTTTTCCTATCACCACTGTGGTGTTGTTGTCTGTATGTATTCTGGCGACAGTGCACAGTAAGTAATGAGGCATTGTTGTTGGTCTGGATGAGAAATCATTGACCCACTGCAAGTGTTTTTTGTTTGTTTACAGTTCAGCCTCAGAAAAACATGCTCGTTAGCATATGACAAGAATTTCACCGTGAGGTCATCTTTGAAGATGCTTTAGATGGAAATAACGTATTATGTTAATAATGATTTATTAGGATTTGGACACACTGGGAAGTTCAGCACTGGCAAACAAATACGAAAAATAATTGTGATCTGAGTCCAATTATTGTGTTGGGGAAATATTGTCGTGTGATAAATGTTGTAAACTAGGATCGAATACACTAAGAATGTTTTATATCTCAACGAATCAAGCTTAATTTAAACATATTTGCATTCCTAATTGAAATTGTATACAGCACTACTTTTGAATTATCAGAATAGATTTCTTTCTTCTCGGGTCAGGTTAGGTTGACGTTGTAACTTTTTTCTATCGTGGACATCCATTCTTCACACTGTTATTAGGTCATACGATATTAACGTGTGACTGTTATTAGGTCATACGATATTAACGTCTGACTGAAAGCACGCAAAAGAAGAGCATTGCATTACATCATTAAGTGCTATCTGCTGGTGCATTCAACACTGAAAGATGCTACAGGTGTCAGGGACTTGGAAAGATTTATTTTTGTGAGCATGAATGAAACTACGGATACACTGCTGCAGCTAAACGATTTTGCTGAATGTCATATATCATACAGTAAATTAAAAACCTTTGTATAACTTGGATTTATCTGTAACGTACTTTGACTTGTGTTTTTCTTTTGAGTCATGCATGAGACACAAAATGAATTTTATTTCGCTGTCTCTAAAATGAGAGAGATATTTTTCGATTGTCTATAATTTCTGTATCTGTTTCCTTGTTTCTGATTCTAATAAATTGTTGAATTTTTCAAATGATAAAACATTGAGAGATGATAAGTACATCGTTAAATGTTTTAGAGAACTAGCGTTACAAAGCATCGTATGGCAAGTCAATAAAACTAGCTACGTGCTTAAGGGATCTACAGACCCCATTTCCAGACTGACTAAACATTAAAAACACAAAATCGTAAACAAAATAGGAACTTACACACTACTTTGTTACCGTGAAACAAGAATTACACATTTAACCGTAGGTAACTTAGTTTTTAACAAATTTAGAAGAAGACACGTTGTGACAAAATAATCTTCTCTTCCAAATTAGAATTCTTGATGTGCCACGATGCAACATTTTCAAAAAGTACACTTTTCTACATTTAAATTTTTTATAGTATTACTATCTGCTTGTGTAATATTTATTTCACAAATAGCAAAGTGGTATGAAAATAGATATTTTGCTTACGTTTTTGTGTTTCAAATTGTATTCGTCTTTGGTCGATGATCTCAGTAGATCTGAAGAGCATTTGGCCACTTTTTTCTGACTCACTTGCTGTTGATTGTCATAGCTACTTTATATTTAAAATTTCCTTGGTATACTCCTTCTTCCCTTCTTTCCAATATATATATATATATATATATATA
>JAECUM010056270.1:0-44784 GCA_016617855.1 Megalonaias nervosa | reverse complement strand
ACCTATGACAAGAACTTCACCTCGAATTCATCCTTAAAGGTGTGTTAGAAAAGAGATATGATTTATTAAGATCTGGATACAGTTGAAAGTTCAGTACTGAGAAACAATGGTACAGATTTTACTGGAAACATAATAGACACCCTAGAACTTGCAAAACATAACCAAAATGCTGACAAATGGAACTAACGCTTGAAAACAAAGATAGCAAACGCCACTTTGAAGGCAATGTCTTGCGTCGGTGTCGTGTAGGGATTGGTGTATTGGATGAGGGCAAAATGAAACTCGACCACGTCTTGGGTTTGGATTTGGAGGATTTCTTGGAGAGACGTGTTAAGACCCAGGCGTTCAAAATGAACTCGCATTACGGTGGTGGGTGTACAGGACGTGTCAAGAGGAAGAACATAAAAAAGATAGCAGTGGTGGTGCTGGTGAAGAAGAAAAAGATGAAACATCCACTTCTCGGTTTCCAACGGCAGATACGAAAATCCCTGAAAACTGAAGAAAGAAAATAAATAAAAAGAGATTTATATCTAACATAGTTGCAACAAGAAATGAGATATTATTAATTTAGAGAGCGAAGGTTGTTTTAGAGCTTTCTTTCCTTTCTCATTTTGTGGTTGTCGAAGAGTTGGATTTAAGCATGTGTAGTACTGATTTAATGGTAGTTGTTTATTCTTATAGAATTTAAACATTAGGTGGAACCTTTGCACGGTGTCTTGTTTACAGTCCATATATCAAATATTAAACAGATAACATTTTACAAGAACTTCATCTCAAATGATAGTCAAAAGTATTTTAGAAGTTTAGAACTGAACTCGCATGATTTGTTATGATTGGGACAAAGGGGAAGGTTAAATTCTGAGAAACAAATGTACATGTACAGACCTTATAGGGAACATAATTATCAACTGTGAACATGGATACCCTGGCCAAAATGCAAAGAGATCTGCAAGAGAGCTATTCGCTCTTGATGAAAAAGATGGCAAACGTGAAAGTAATGCATGCGTCTTCTTGTAAGGATTTGTATACTGGATGAGGGCAACATGAAACTCGACTACATCTCTGGTTTGAAACTAAAGGATTTCTTGGTGAGACGTGTTCAGACTCAAGTGTTCAATCTGAACTCACATTATGATGGTGGCGGTCCAGACCGTGTCAAGAAGAATAATATAAAAAAGGGTAGCAGTAGTGGCGGTGATGATGGCAAGGAAGAAGAAGATTAAATATTCCCATCGCAGTTTTCAACGGCTGAAATAAAAATCCCTGAAGACTGAAGAAAGAAAATTAATAAAAAGGAATTTATATCTAACAAAGTAGCCGGATGAGAAAACTTTTAATTTCGAAACAAAAGGTTATGTAGAGCATTTTCTCCGCTCTCGTTTTGGAGGTGATTCAAGAGTTAGATATAGGCGTTGTTAGTACTTATTTAAAGTTAATTCTTTGTTCTATAGCATATAAGCATTAGGGTCACCTATTGCACAGTGCTTTGCTTTCATCCCAGCCTATCACAAATAAGACATATTACGTATGACAAGATCTTCACCTCGAGTTTATCTTTAAAGTTATTTTAGAATAAGATATGAGTTATTATGATTTGTACACAGTGGAAAGTAATGTACTAGGATACAAATGTACAGACTATAGGAAACATAATTGTCACCTGAGAACATGTACACCCTGGCCAATATGAGAAAATCTGCAAGGGAGCTACTCAGTCGTGATGAAAAAGATAGCAAACATCACTTTGAAGGCAATGAGAACAAAACAAAATTCACCACCTACGTAGTGGGTTTGCAACTGGAGGTTTGGTTGGAGACGTGGGCAAGATGAAACTCGGCTGTCTTGGGTTTATAACTGGAGGATTTCTTGGAGAGACTTCTTCAGACCCAGGAGCTCAAACTTAATTCGTATTATAGTGGTGTTTGTCCAGACCGTGCGTGTCAAGAAGAAGAGCTAGCAGTGGTGATGGCGGCGGTGAGAACAAAGACGATTAAACATTCACGTCTCAGTTTCCAACGTCAAAACTAAACCTTCCCGAAAAAAAATGAAGAAACAAATAAATAAAAAGTGAATTATGTCTAACACATTTGCAACAAGAATTTTTTAAAATTAATTTTGAGAGTGAAGGCTTTTATAGAGCATTGTTTTCCTCCCTCATTTTGGTGGTGATCCAAGAGTTAGATTTAGTGATATTTAGTTCTGACTGAAAGGTAATTGTTCATTATTATCGAATTTAAGTATTAGGGTGGCCTATTGCACGGTATTGTGTTTCAAGTCCAGCCTATAAAAAAGCTAGATAATCTCCGATAAGAACTTCACCTCGAGTGCATCGTTACAGGTATTTTGAATATTGTTTATCATGATTTGGACACAGCGAAAAGTTCACTACAGAGAAACAATTTTACAGACTATATAGGAACGATTATTGTCACCTGAGAATATGTACACATTAGCCAAACTATGAAAATCTGCTAGAGATCTACTCACACTTGATGACATTGTAACAACATTGACGGCAATGTCTTGCTGCATTGTATTGTAAGGATTGGTGCAGTGGAGGAGTGACAAATGAAACACGACTCGTCTTTGGTTTGGAATTGGAGGATTGCTAGGAGAGACGTCTTCAGACCCAGGCGTTCTAACTGAACGTACATCCAGACCGTTCTAAAAGGAAGAACGTACAAAGGCTAGCAGTGGTTGTGGTGATGTTGGTCAGGAAGAGGATGATTCAACATTCACTTCTCAGTTTCCAACAGCAGAAATAAACCCATCTTGTTTAATGCACATCACATTGTCAACGTCTTTTCATTTAGCCCTCTTCGCCATCTTCGCTTCCATGTTGAAGAAGAAGGGGATGTATAAGAAAGCTAGATATCATTTTTTTGTATTTTGCATGCAATTGTTTGTTATTTAGTTTCATGTTTGATTACTTTTCGTTTGCTGAGTATATATTATTTTGATATTTAAATTGTTTTGATTCTACCTGTTTCCTCGGTGAACATTTGTATTAACGTTGTGTCAGCAAAGCCTTCAACCATTCCAACTGTTAAATTTATTTACAACATACTATGAATCTTGATACAGAGTTAGTGGCTGGAGTGATAGTCTTAATATCCCACCGTGTGTGTATGTTTTGTGTTCTTACGCATTCACCATAGGGTTACACGTTATATCAGAGAGATAAAATGTTCGTGTAAGCACAGCTAGTTTCTACAGTATTACTATGAGATGGTGAAACATGTTTATATACAAAAGCATACTCTTTACAACATCGATTGTTTCGAAAGAAAGAAAGATAAATCAACGACAGAAATCACTCACTAGATTAGTTAAGCAGTAATATTAAGTCAAAAGTATGTGAGTACATAAATACAACTGAGACCGACGTAGTGTTTGTATGCTGGCCACTCTTGTAACTTTGTATTCAACATGTATGTTATGAAATAAACCAAAATAAACTATATATTTTAAACACAACATACCTATTTGGACAAAGTTTATAGAGTAAAAGTGCTGACAAATGGAACAATTAAACATACCGCATTATAACGAATTTGGTTTGATCCTGCAACAGCCATAAACAGATATACAGGAAATAGATACTGCCGTATTTATGGCAGCCCCCCCCCTTTCAAAACAAAGAATGGGACAGGAGTAAAGAACAAAATGGCCCGCACCTAAAAGAGAAAATGTTAACGTTGATTAATTAGAGCAAGGGCAAATTGATTGCATTCTAGATTCCCAAAACTGGTCCTATTATGCATAAGAACAGATGCATATAAAAATGGGACCCTGGATGAAGCAATATCCACAGGTAACGTGGTAGTGGCCTACATTCTAAGAGTCAAAAGTCATTTTTGTACCAAGAGTCAACAGTCAGCGTTTCCTCGAGATGGACAACATGGCACATAGTAGATCCCAGTTAGCTGCAGCGGAGAACCTTGTAGAGCCAGGACAGTAGAGCACCCTCATACACCTTGGTAGGTAGGATGAATAGGTGGAAGAAGAAACTTTGTAGTGAATCTCCGTACTTCTTGTATCCGTTTTTGGTCTCCTGAAGCTGGTATACTCGTACACTCCTGGCTGTCCATATGCCAGTTAGACTTAGATTAGTCCGGGTGGATCTTTATGTCATCTCAGCAAAGTATGCTTCATGACCAGGCCTCCAGGACTGTGAAACCCACAAGAACTGAAGGAGAGAGTGTCCAAATAAGTTATATTGTTATTAGTAGTGAAGGGGGGTACTTTACGGACAATGGGAATATATATTACAGACCCCCCTGCGGCTCTTTACGGACACGATGTTTAGCGAAAAATGGCACACACTGGGGTACTTTACGGACAATGGAAATTTTGTATAGGGGCAATAGGAATGGAACAGGTGGGGTAACGTCACGGTACTAGACACTTGCAACAACATGGCAAGTGGCTGACCTGAATACGCTCAGCTACTCTAGGTAGGGACAAATACAATAGAGAGACAGAGACATATACAACACATTGATAACACATATATAGGGAAGAAAGATATAAATCTTTTCGAGGCATATGAAAGTGGCCCTGAAAAGGGCTTTTGGGTTCTTCTTCTATTTTCTCCACTTCTTCAACCAGTTCCTCACTTTTTGAATGATTCCTTTCTTCTTCTTCTTCTTTTCATCCGTACTCGCTTCTTGTACACGATTTGATAGACTTTGTGTGTGGGTAAACGTACAATCTTGTGCAGTTCGTGGGTGGTCACTTGAAAATTTCCATCCTGTCCAGACTGCAAGGCTTCTTTCAAGACGCCAAAGTTCACCAGTCGACTGGTGCGATAATTGAGAGTCAATCCTTTCACTTGCACTCCGTATGCACTTCTCCTTGTGGGTCACTGTATTCGTAGCAGTAATTTTTGGGACCGCCACTTGCAAAACTTAGAATCTTGTCGTCGGGATGCTCTTCCGTCCAGGCCCCTAAACGGTCTCTTTTCATCCTCTGGAATCCAGTCAGGATGTCCTATGGTTCTAAAATTTTCCTGCACCTTCACCCAGTTCTTGTTAAGTCTGTCAAACTCCTCTTTCTTCTTTTTATTTTCTTTGTCCTTTGTCTCTTTTTGCCCATGTGTCTTTAATCTTCTTCACTTCTTCTTCCATCACGTTTTTCATCTTGTCCTCGGCTTTCTTTAACTGGTCTATGCCCCATTGGACAAAAGACCACTCTGTCCAATTAAATATATCTTGCAAAAAACGCCTCACTCTGATGACAAGATCAATGGCCTGCTTCAAGGTGCCTATTCTTACATACTTAGTCTGGATGAAGCCTCTTAATTTCTCCACCTCCTCCTCTATCATGCCTTGTAACAGATCCCTTGCTACTTTCAGACTGTTTGTTGTAGGCTCCATCCACCATCCAGAACCAATTATGTCTTAATTCATTAAGCACATTCACCTCTAATGGTGTTGACTAGTCAACGCGGGGAGCCAGACTGACATCCCTTACACTGAGTTCACACAAACGGACGGGAACGCATAAAACATACCATACTTACTATCCACACAAACAAACGCGAATGCATAAAACACGCACACACACTATACTATCCACACAAACAGGAAGAGAAGAAAAAAAAAACACACACACCATATCACACCATATCTATTATCCACACAAACGAACGCGAATGCATAAAACACATACGTATAGTATATATCCACCCAAACGGGAAGAGAAGAAAAAACACACACCATAACTACTATCCACACAAACGGACGCGAACGCATAAAACACACCATACTTACTATCCACACAAATGAACGCGAATGCATAAAACACACACACTTTACTATCGACACAAACGGGAAGAGAAGAAAAAACCCACACATATATAATATCCACACAAGAAACGCGAACGCATAAAACATACAATACGTACTATCCATACAAAAAGAACGCTAACGCATAAAACACACACTACACTATCCACCCAAACGGGAAGAGAAGAAAAAACACACACCATATCTACTATCCACACAAACGAACGCGAACGCGAACGCATAAAACACACCATATATACTATCCACACAACGGACGCGAACGCATAAAACACACACTCACACACACACTATACTATCCATACAAACGTACACGAACGCAAAACACACACACACATGTACACACTTCAGTAAAGGAGAGAGTGTTTATGGTCACACTACTCTACATTTACACAAATTGTCAAATTGAATAGTGTCTCTTTTCTAGAGATCTGGTTAGCCCTGAGAAGGGCTGTTTTTAGAACTTCAGATACGCCTGGCTAATGGTTACACCTCCCAGGTCTGGCTCCACAGACATATCTCCTTCTCCAATCATTTACCCAATTCACATTGGTAATTGGGAGAGCAGAAGCCTCTTGAGTCGTTTCAGAACCCCAATCTTCAGTTTCTGGGATTCCGAAGACTTCCCTCTGTCTTCTATACCAAAATTCGAGGATGTTGTTGTGGTGGTTGTGGCTGCGGATGTTTTTGAGGTGGCGGTACTGGTTGTGGAGGTGTACTGATCATTGGCTTCACCTCAAACACAGGTCTCATTATGAGGTGAGGTAGGATCCCTCTTTTCGTTTCCTTCTCCTCTTCTTTCTTCTTTTTTTCCTCTTCTTCTTTCAACCTGTCTGCTTCTTGAATGGCCTCTATAGCCAGCTCGTCCAGGAGGTACCTGGCATACTCCAGGTGCATCTGAAGTTCCAGTAATTTGGTTAGTCTGCTACTCATATTCAATGTTGACGAGTCAACGTAGGTAGACAGACTGACGATCGCGCCGCTTTATATTCTTGAATCACGGACGTGAAGGTAAACATCTCCTGAATGAATGAATGAAAATTATTGTCGCATAAGCAAGCTAGTGCTTTCGCGACTAGTTTTTGCCTGTATGTCAGGCTTTTTAATTGTTCGGGGTTGTAGGAATGGTGCCACTACAACCTCGCGTTTTTGTGCGATGGTCGCACTTTTTAATTTGGTCGAGGAAAAGGCGGAAAGTGACCGGGGTTGGGGTGGGTGGGATGGATATTGTCGCCCTCAGACGCAAGGCCGCACTTGATTGGTCAAATTTAGTCCAGTTGTACTAATGGACGGGCCCTAATACCAATAGTGTGTAAGCCACCTGTGCAATTATCCAAATTCTTAAATAGTTATTAAAAATTGTTTTCCTACGACCTAACTATCAAATTTAATTCTAGTACATAAGTGTACGTGAAACAATTCCCTAACAATTTTGTGCTACCTGTCTAAGCGACATTATTGTTTTTTTGAGTCAATATTAGGTGTAAGTTTGCAATTTTGATCGGCAACCAAAGGATCAGATTAGGTGTAATGGTTTAATCGAATCGGGTTTCCAAGCCAAAATGGAAACCCTTAATAGGCAATTTTTAGCCCTAAAAAGGCATCCCCTAACACCAAAACTTACCAGCACATCAAACGCGCGGACCTAAAAGAAACACTCATGTTGACTTTTTAACTTACAAACACAGACATGCACGATTCGACAAGACAGAGAAAGGATGTGTGGATTTTTATTTTTCTGACAAAAGAAACGAAGTGTTTATAGACTCACATCTATTTTTATTTTTTTAAAATACAAACACACAATTTTATTTGGCAATTCAATTAGTATGTGTCTAAAAGAGGATGGTTAGGGTGACTGTTGGAAGGGGGACTGACATTGGACGCAAGACTCCCGTTGTTGTTTCCGTTAGAAGAATATTTCAGAGACGGATTGGGAAGAAGGTAACCGATGTAACTGCTGAGTAAATAGTCCACAAATGTTTGTCTCCTTGTTGCAAACTCAAATTGGCAATGGCAGCACCGATGACACAATACACCACAAAGATTTGGCAGAAAAAGACGATCTGCGTTTTAGGCACACGATCTCCACACCACACCCACAAGGAATGCTTTTGTAAATCTTGCAGAGAGGAACTGGATGAAGGAGTGGTTACTGCTGTAGCTGAGGCTGTGTTGAAAGGCATGATGGTCACTTCTTTTTATAGTCGATGATTTGCGAAGCGTTGATCCAAGAGTCAAAACTGGGAGGATATCCTTTCCAATGTACTTTGACTACTCTGACACGTCGTTTTCCCACTTTTCGGGTTCTTCGATCGAGAATGCTTTCTATCTCGTACACATCGTCTTCATTTTTGGTCACGCGATGTAACTCGGGCAAGTAAAACGTTCCTTTCAACACTTCCCCGTTCATGTCTTCCAATTATTTATAGACGGTAGGATGACGGCCACGCACACGTTCGGTGACACGAAACAATTCGGTGGTACAGCTGGGTAAGTAACCTTTGTCGAAAGTGCGTTTGGTTTTGCCAATGCGTACCCAATCTCCTGCTACCAACACTCCACCTTTCTTGGGGACAGTCACTGTCGGGGATGTATCAAACAGACTCTCGAGGGCGGTCAATTCGTTGTCGGGAGTCACTTCTTGGTGGGCACGTCCGATGCTCCGATGGTAAGATTGGTTGTACGCTTGGACTAGGTGCGGCAAGACATCGATGTACTTGAGAGTGTGTTGATGCGTGGAATATTTCCACATGCGTTCTTTCAAGGTGCGTTGAAAACGTTCCACTATGCTGGCTTCGGTTTCGGGATTCTCGGTGGCGAAAAAATGAATGTCACGTTTCTTCAATTCTTTTGGAAAGCTTGGTTCAGAAATTCGGTACCTTTGTCGGTTCGCCATCGAAGAGGGTAACGCCAGCTTTGTTTAAACACCAGTTTGAGGGCTGGCACTAACTCACTGCTCGATTTGGAAGTCAATGGCACGACCCAAGCAAATTTGGAAAAGACGTCGATGACGCAAAACAAATATTTGTAACCACGATTGTAGGTGGCCAAATGAGAGACATCAGCTAAATCGGCTTGCCATTGATGATCGATGCCCTCAACACGGGTGCGACTTCTGGAAAATTTTTCGTCGAATGGGTTTGTGTAAGGTGTACGTGGCTTGTTCTTGTAAGCAGCGTTGCACTTGAGGTAAACGAACACTTTTCAGTCAAGGTTTGGCAGCACGATACAGTTTCTGAACTCATCCGTAACCTGCAGGATGGGATGGATCGTAGTAAATGCTGTCTAACACCTTGTCCAATTTTTTAATAAGTGATCCACTCTTCGCTGATAGTATTCTGAATGGGACGAGGGTGTGGTTTAGAAACGGCTTTACGTGTCCGATGTGCCACGGGAGTCTAAGTCGTAGGTAGTTTTGGTGGTGGTGGTGGTGCTGGTGGCGGTAATGGAATGGCTTTGGTCTTCTTTTCTTTTTTTACTTCTGCTTTCCCTTCTTTCTTTTCCACTTCTGTCGAAGGTGAAGTGGACATCATCTTTTTAACCCAAGCTTTAAGTTCTTCTCGTTGTGGTGTAGGAGAAGGGGTGAACATGGACGCTGCAATTTTACTAGGAATAGGAGCTGCTGATGGTGTTTGAAAGACTTCTCGTGCCTCTTCTTCCTCACGCATCCGTAGGGCTGCTTCTGTCTTGACCGCTGGGGATGGTAGTGGTGGTGATGAAATTTTCATCAGGGCCTTAAAATCTTTCAGAGTTGGCTGAGCTCTTTCGTCTAAAGCTTTCTGCTGAAAGAGTTGTAGTCGTTGAAACAGTTGACCGTACCGTTGCGATTTTTCCGTTTCTGACAAATCGCTGCGATCCATCAATGATTGCAGTTCGTGTTGTAACTGGGACATCTCGGTGAAATGAGGATTGGGAGGTAAATGTGGGGTCTGTTGTTCTTGCCAACGATGGTATTCCATCCATAGTTTGTAAGGCACTAAAGCCAGTTTTCGTATTTCCATTGGATTTCAAGGATCACGTCTGAGATATTTTGACTCCAGAGGTCCCTTTTATGCTCTTGACCCTTTTACATTGGAGCTATAGCGGGAAAAACTCTTCCCAACATAGGTTTCGCTATTACATTGGTAAGAAGTCCTAACAGGGGAAAAATTCCTCCGCGTTGCACCAACATCTTTTTCTTTTGACGAATGGGTATTTTCTTTTCGACCATTTGGCGAAGAACGTGTCGATGTTTGGCAAAGCATTTTTTTCTGGTGTTTAGTCAAAGGTATCGTTCATTTCAAGACATTCAGACAACATTCGCTCACGGTATCGATGACGTATTTGAAGGCGGTTTGAATGATTTTTTTTCGCATGGGTGGAGAAGCTTTGGACAGGACGGACAACATGTCCCAATGTTTGACTAAACGAGGTGGCAGTCCTTTCCTTTTCTTTCCTTTAAGGGTAGAAGAGGAATGTCATTTGGGGGGTGACGTCTTTTTTGGTTTTTCGTTGGTTCCGTGGCACACACCAAAAAATACACTAACGTCGATAACTTGTCACACGGTCTTTTATACTTTTTTGGGACTATCGCTTCGTCATAAAGGTGTCGATGTGTTTTCCAAAATCGCTAAAGAATCCTCCTCTTTGGTGACTCCTGTTTTTCTTTGGACAAGTGTGTCTTTTCTGGGGGTGACGTCGATGTTTGGCTAAGCAGTTTTTCGGATGACGAGACTGTCTTTTTTTTTTTCCTTTCTGGACAGGAGAACGACGAAGAGGGAATATCCTTTGGTGCACAAAATACACTGAACTCCATGAGTCGACATGAGCCATTTTATCTTATTGTTTCTTTTGGAGCTTGGTTTTTAATTTTGTGGCAAAATTATCTACTAACGTTTCCATTTGAAATAAAGGACCAAAGAAGCCTCCCCTTTGGTGGCTTCCCCTTTTCTTTGGACGAGTGTGTCTTTTCAGAGGGTGACGTCGATGCTTGGCGATGCGTTTTTTCGGATAACGAGACTGTCTTTTTCTTTTTCTTTTCCTTTTTGGACAGACGAACAACGATGATGACGATGTGCACTTCTTTGAGGGGACATCTTTGGGCGTTCAGGAGCACAAAAACACTGATCTCTATCGTTTGCCTCGGGTCTTTTTTATACTGGAATGCGTCGCCACTGATTGTCGGCTCGTCGTATCATTTTCATTGCAGCCATCACGCGTCGTGGAGGGGTTCGCAACGGAGTCAATCGGGACAGTTCTTGCTTGGACAAATTTAGTAAACTCTTTAACATGCCTGATTTCTCTTGGACTTTGATTTTCGGGGCAGGTACTTTGTGAGCAGCGGCCACTGCCGCTAAAGAGGAAGAGGGTGTCACTGATGGAGAAGACGTTTTTGGAGACATGGGTTTCCAATGTTTCATCAAATTAGGATAGACGCGTGTCAAATCGGGTTTGGCAGGCATCACCAGCAACGGAGAAGTCGAAGATGTTGAGGTTACTGGAGACGCGGTCACCGTTGTTGTAGCAGGTCGTAGTTTTCGAATGTAAGGCTGCGTCCTGGCGGCAGTTCCTCTCTTGCGGGTAGAAGCTATTTTCTGTGGGCTTTTCTTTCTCTTTTTCTGAGGCTGTGACGTGGTTTTGACACCGTTGCTCATTTTCTTTTTCTTCTGGGTACGTCGAGGAGTGGATTTTTTCTTGGGCAGGACTTTGGGAGCATTAGGATCTCATTTTAAGAGGGAACGAATGATGACACCTCCTAGAGATCCGCTACCTCCAGGTTTCAAAATCTTTTGCTTTTTGGTTTGAGTGTCGATGCGAGGATCGGCCAGTTGCATCAAGGCTACTTTGTTTCTCTTAAAACAAAAAACGTTTAGTTTGATGTGTAATGTGAATAATGCCTTGCAGTAATTGACCTGCTGTCACCCTAAACTATCGTAAGACTTCTTTGAGACTAGCTTCTAAGACACGAGCACGTATTTGTGGAATTTTTTCGCGACTGATGACGTACAAGGCACAAATCAATTTGACGGGAAGATGAGACTGAAGGGACGTCATATTGACGATTTGTGAGACAGAGCCAAAGTGACCGATGTTTTTTTATAGATTTTGTGGTTGTTGTGGTTGTTGTTAAGTCGACGACGGGGACGTGTACACGACAGGCCCTCCGTCTTGGCACCAGTGGTGAAACGGACGGGTACGAAATAGCAAATACTCGGGAGTGGTGGGTTTTAAATCTACGAGTAAATAGGCGTGTAGGGTTTGAGTGGCATCGTCGTAGGCATGAGTCAGCCAAGGCGTTCCTAACTGTTTAGCTAACACTTGCACTTGCGATTTATCTGTAGGGCTTTTAAGCAACACCATATAATGAGCATTGAGACTGATAGTGCGATGGACTTTACTTTGTTGAAACAAATTTTGAGTGATGTAAATGACACTGGCGTTACGATGATGCCCTTTGCGCGTAAACCACAGTTTAATTTCTTCTTCGTCTTCTCCTAACATGTTGTCAAAAATAATCAAATGGGTTTGACTAGGGTCAGACACGATTCCGTCATCTTCCCCAGGTATGCCTTCCACAAAGACGATGGAATCGCCTTGACGTTCTCGCAGAAGGCTGTACGCCGATTGCTACTCTTTTAACACCACATGATTCGTTGAAGTGGACGATCGATCAAATGATGTTTATGTTCGATCAAACGTTTGAAAATTTGGTTTTGCCTGAACCGCTAGGTCCGACAATGAGCATGCTAAAGCGATGGCGAAGATACAAGGCCTCCCAACTAGTCCAATCTACGTGTTCGTCTATGACTTTGAAAGTGGAGAAGAGGGAGCAGAGACAGTAGAGGTAGCCAATGTAGTAGTGTAAGGAATGTCACTTTTGACAGGAAGAGAGACAAGACAAGAGTTTTTATACTTTTTTTCAGGACACGTTTATTGTCATCTTTAATTGTGAACAACACGAAAGACAAAAACACATAAAAGCCAGATGGATAAGTACATGAATAAAAGACACATCAAAACGATCATAGTGGAATATAAACAAGTCTCTGTACAACATTTGTGGTGATCAAGAGTTGGTATCGTAGGTACAGTGTGTAATGTTCTTAGAGTCTCTACACTCATTGGCACAGTCACACAAGTGTCCTCCTGGAATGGTCTTTCGGGATGTTACTGACAATCCTGTCCTGTCCTGAAGGGGATGGTTCTTCTTTTTCTTCTGGTACTGTTTTTACTGAGTGTTTTAATTTTTGAGGATGACAAATCTTGGGCATAATGTGCCACTTCTTTTGTCCAAGCCTCGAAACCCCAACTTTTCCAGTGACGTACATCTTTCCAGTGAAGGTGTAAGTCACAAGCTACACACACATCATCGTACACATCTTCCGTACCTAAAAGTTGACGAATCTTTCTTTCCTCTAGCGGTTGTCTAGAAGTATCGAGATGAAAGCGCAAAGCTTTGAGCAGAATGAGTTTTACGTGTACATTTAACGGGACCACTTTCATGCTTTTTGGAGTGGTAGGTAATGTTCGTAAAGAGTCCACAAGGAATCGGTCGGTAAACGAAATCCCAGAAAGCAAGTCACTAAGAAACACACTACACGTCGATCCAAATTCAATGTACACAGTTCTCGTAATAGGCGATCGTAATCCTCCACCGTTTGAATAGTGTCATTGATTTCCTTCCACGGAATCTGTTGTATCACGATTGATAAAGGTCGTGGCCTGGTAGTCCGTTTTTATACTCTCTTTGGTGTAAGGTAGTAAGTGTACTTTTTGAACAGAATCGGTTTTATTTTAGTACCGTACCAAAAATATTTGGTCACTAACTCACACACCACACGTCGTACAGAAGTTTCCTCTCGAACTAAGTTTACGTTGTGTAAAAGATTTTGGTAACCCTCTAACTCGTCTTTTGGAATTCGGTGTATTAGGAACACCTTGTAAGTTGATTGAGTGGCATCCAAAAATTTATGAATTTCACGCGATTCATCAATGTCTGGCCACTGAAACACTTTCATCAGAATCAGTCCTCTTAGAGCATTTAGGTACTAGTGGTTTAAACATCGGTGACGTAACGGATGCAATTGTTCTTTGCGTTTGACTTGTATTTTCACCAACTCTCGATAAATGCGTTCTCTCAACTCCACAGGCAAACCACGAATGTTCTCTTGTAAATTTTCCATGACTATGTCAGTCAAACACTTCTCCTAGAGCGAAAGTAACGAATGTAGTGAGTAATTTCTGGCCACTGCCATTTCAGGAAACGGTCAAGAATATCAATAAAATCTTCTGATGTAAATGGTCTAAAGCGGAATATTCGGAAGAACACACACTTGATCCAGAGAAATCGGACTTGTTTGTTGACTTTTGTCAATTTCCTCTTGTAAATTTCTCGACATAAACGTTCCTCAGTCACCCATTGAGATTTTGCTCTGGCAAGTCCCAGCCAAATGTCCTTGTAGATCTTCTCCTGCAATTCGTTTGGTAATGTTTGAAAATTTTTTTCCAGTGGGGTTTAAATACTTGTCTAGGTGTTGTCCAACGTTTGACTCCTAGCCAAACAGCTGGTTTCTTAAACGCCATGGTATGCCACTTCAATGACGAGGTCCCACTAAAGGTAGGTAGTGACAATCCGGAGACCATCGAGCATGTTCCAGGTAAGCGCAATCTTTCTTCTTCCACTCGTGAAGTGACACACCGCAACTGAAGCACTTGACTTTATCCCCTTCGTCCAAGTAGATAAATCTGGCTCTAGCTAATTCTTCGGGAGTAGGTCCTCCCAGATATTTTTCCATTTTCCTCGGAAGGTTTGGAATCGACTTTCAAAAGGTTTGGAATCGACTTTCAAAATCGCAGTATTCAGGCAAACGCAAAGGGAACGAATATTCGTCTTTCACAGGTTCATTTGGATGAGGGTACGGTGAAATATGCAGGAGTTTGCTCAGTTTTGGATGACATCCGTAGGGTGGTAGACGCATGGTTTCATAATGATGACACCCACTATGAAAACCGGTAAAGTGAAAAGACGTACGATGTCGAGTGGCATCGCTTTCGCTTCCGTCAGGTTTGACACGCACAGCATCACTTTCCATGATAGGTATAGCAAAGTTCCCATGATATGGTACTGAATAGCTGAGGTCACAGCGTATGGCATTCCTGCCGTCGCAAGGCACAGCATCGTAGTCGAGTTTCTCTTTGGACTTGAGTCTTGCGCTCGATACTTGCTGTTTGAAAGGATTCATCTTTCTCGCTTGGTATTGGTAGTTCCAATGAACTATCGGTCTTGGACGTTATCCCTTTTAGTATGCCGACCAATATCGACGTGTTCGTACGGTAAAGTGAAGTGGTTGGGAAGCCGTACTCATTCTTGTACACGATTTGATAGATTTGGTATGTGGGTAAACGTACAATCTTGTGCGGTTCGTGGGTGGTCACTTGACAATTTTCATCCTGTCCAGACTGCAAGGCTTCTTTCAAGACGCTAAAGTTCACCAGTCGACTGGTGCGATAATTGAGAGTCAATTCTCTCACTTTACACATCGTGTGCACTTCTCCTTATGGGTCACAGTATTCGTAGCAGTAATTTTTGGGACCGCCACTTGCAAAACTTAGAATCTTGTCGTCTGGATGCTCTTCCGTCCAGGCTCCTAAACGGTCTCCTTCGAGTTTAGGGTGTTGTTGACCCAGGCGATCAATGTAGATGCAACTGTCCGTGTCAAAATACAGCACACGATCTCCTAACAGTTCTAAATCTTCGTACAGTTTTAAACGAGCATGGGCTGTCACGCAAGCCGCAATGCTGACATTTCCAAATTCGTCGGCTTCTACAAAGTCCAGTTCTTCTCCGTAATTGACTAAGATCAAGTCCTCACGAATGATGTCCACGTGTTTCGTGTATTTAGTTTGTCGTGAATCATCTGGAAGTAGTGGAAAGGTTATGTCAAATACTCCGTCTTGGGTAAAC
This sequence comes from Megalonaias nervosa, assembly GCA_016617855.1. Taxonomy (NCBI): domain Eukaryota; kingdom Metazoa; phylum Mollusca; class Bivalvia; order Unionida; family Unionidae; genus Megalonaias; species Megalonaias nervosa. Next base: position 29,031 of record JAECUM010056270.1, on the reverse strand, counting down.
ACGGTCGTTGTGCCATTTTGTCCCACAAACAATTTAACATCACTTTGGCAAACGATCGCCTTCCTTCGTTTTTCTCTACGTAGTCTAAAGTGATGCCTTCCTGCTCCCAGTATTTCAATTTGAATTTCTTTCGGCCTTCGGGAGTGTGGCAGCAGGAAGGATAGCCGCTGGCTTTTTGTTACAGTTTTAAAAAGGCATTCACGTAGTCTGCGAAAATGACTTTTCAGTCTCGTCGCCCTTGTGGTATTTTTATGTCTTGGGAAAGTGATAAATTTCGTACACTTCTAACAGTTGGTATCCCAGGTCCAGAGCTTTTAACAATTCCACGCTAACCCACGTTCCCGTCAAGGCACGTTCTTTCTGAGTGTGCTGACAAGGCCGGTCTTGGTTACACGTTTAGGCACAAGTGCGGCACAAGGGAAACATCAGTTTTCATTGGCACTGATGTGGTAAAACGGGATGGTACAAGCTCATGGGAGGCAAGACTTTGCACTTGATCAATCATTCGTATTGTCGAATGTTGTCCATGTCGATGTGTTCCGTGAGCAACTGATCCCCTGCGGAAAAGTGACAGTATTTGCACACGTACGGATACAGCGAACACACGTCCAAGTATTTGATTTCTTCTCCTTTCTCCTCGTCGGCTGGGTACAGCAAACAGGTGGCATTCGTCCGTCCTCCGTACAAACTGTCCCGCGGTTTCAGTGGGTCCACCAGCTTGTAACTTTCCACGATGTGCTTAAACTCGGGAACAGTTTTCAAACGGTGATCATACTCGTTTTCCCACATTTCCACCACTTCGTATCCTTGCTCTTCTAACTCCAAGCGCCGGTGACAAGTGGTCTGGTACAAGTCTTCCATGGTCCGTAGTAGAAACAGATTTTTAGTGCCACATTGAGGGTAACAGATGGGACAACCGTGAAATAAGCACCCATTAAACTCGTGCACGATTTTGGGGTTTTCTAAGTCCTAACCATCCACTAAATACGTTCCGATGGTCTTTTCGCCTCCTCCGCTGCGAACATGTTGGATCCATTTGTCTTCCTTGTCGCACAATTAATGTAACCAGCGTAGGGCTTTGACCGAATATTGGCGGTTGACAAAATTGGTTGTTTGAGGACTTATGACAGCCAAGGTGTTTTCGGGCATGAATCGTTGGCGGTACACAATGGTGCAGGCTTCTTTAAAAGGGTCGATCCCTCCGTACTACATGAATAATTCTCGAAATTTTCCACAGTAACGCCGAAAAATGTCCACGTCGGAACGACAATACTTTAACATTTCTTCCTGAAAGCCGAAGGGGTCCTAGGCGTGATTGTAGTACCAAGCGTAGAAAGCTTCTCGTTGTTCGGTACACATGTTGTCGGGGTCGTACTAGTGAGCCTCAGGCAAATGGGGTAGAACGGTATGTTGATTGGCTTCGGTATTAAAAAAGTGCGGAAAATAGCTTTTGACCATTTCTATCATTCCAAACGTTTTAGGCATTCGGCTCAAAGGCATGGTCAAGTAACTTATCGAATCTTTAAACTGCACTTGTCCCACTTGCATGGAAAAGATTTTGGCTCCGTTCAAAGTCACTTTAGGACGTTCGGTACTTTGTTCCGTACAGTATCTCAAAAGAAACTGCCCATTGTATCACGAGAAATTGTGAGCCATCACCGTGGCATATCGATGACAATCTCCGTGACGTTCGATGTCATCTTGGCTCCACGTCTTGTCGATAGGGTCTAAGATCCATTGGGCGAAATCGGCCAGCGTGTTCTTTCCCCGAAAGATTTTTTCACGTCCTCCAGGAATCTTGCTGCAGTGAGGGCAATGGGTAAAGATAGTCTCATGGATTCACGCTAGGAATATGAAGGCCAGCCTCTTGAAATTGCCTTTCTTCTTGTTACTATCTTCTTCTTCTTCTTAATGTTTGGACTGGTATTTTTGAATGTAGCATTCGTGTTCCAAGTCCAAAATTTGGTATTGTGGTTTTCTTTTTCCATCTCTTCCCTTCAATTGTGGATTTGTGCATGATAACTAAGTGATAATTTACTCGTTTTGAACAAAGAATTTTGACGAGGTTGCTCTATGTTTTGTTCGGTCATATTTTCGAATTTTCTTATTCGTATATTTTGAAAACGGGTTTGTTCTCCCATCTTATCAGGCACCTATGGTGCGGTGAGCTGGCTCCCTTGGCCTTGCCTTTTGCTTCCCACGCAGGTCAGTATTTAGTGTAAGAAGCTTTAATTGCCATGTCTACATTCTCGTGAACAATCGTACCAAATATAATCACCTTTCTCTCCCCACCTCCATTATCAGAATCAGTGAAGATGAACTTCGGGTTACAATAATAGCCCTTATAAGGAATGAGAATAAGTAAAATACACACTATATCCGGTTACAATGGTTGCCTGTACATTTGTTTTCAGCTCCTATGAAACTATACTGCTGTCTAGAAAAATATATACTCTTGCCACTTGCTTATTTGCTCACTAACAATGAAACATTCTGGGACTATGGCGGGGTAATATTTCGATCTATCTATCTATCTATCTATCTATCTATCTATCTATCTATCTATCTATCTATCTATCTATATATATATATATATATATATATATGAAATTCGAGCTGACCCAAGTCGTACTTGACAATTCCTTTTTCCCAAGTAATCGAACATTATCAGTTCATTCAGATGTAAATTGAACAATATCGCTTTATCCCAGTGATGAGTTTGATTTCCTCTCATAAACAAGTAAAATATACACCTGTGTTTGGTCACCATTGAAGCCGGAAACAGTTATGATTCACAACGGAAGTTCATCTTCGTAGTCAAAGGTTTAGATGTGCTTGCAATAAGCAGACTGGGTTAGAATCTCAATATTCTTAAGCATGGAATGTCCCTGTCGATGAGTGAGTCTTTCATATCAAAGAACGCGCATCCTGGTTTGCTTTCGAGTTAGTTCAGTTGCTTGGGCAGTTTTAAACACACAAAATGTTTCAAGTTAGATGAATATCAATATAAACATGAACATTATAGATTCGTTTGCCGTAAGGAAAATGTGCCGGAATGGTATCTGTCAAATCAAAATTGTAACAGACATCACCAAGAATTTCAAACTAACATAGTCTCTGGACTCGAAATGGGCAGACAAAACACAGAACTTGTGAAATAATTGTATTCCTAGTAACTCTCACTACCAAATCATTATTGCTATTTAGATTCGGAAAAGGTTAACGCATCGAGAAGGAAGAAAATAAAATACCGTTACACTTACATTTATAAATATGCTTCCTTGAAGGAGTTACAAGTACAAATACTAGTATGCATGCCCGTGACATTCAACAAGAGCAACACGCATATCCATAGGACGAATAGGAAAAATAAAGACGTTTTACCTGAGGAACCATCTTATATTATAAGCGGAAGCCCAATTCAATACATGTAGTATTTGAATAACGAAGATTAAAGAAATATAGTTACTGACGAAAGTCAGATGAATATTCTTTAATAAATAGTGAATCATCAGTCATGTTTTGTAAATCATTTAAAGTTACTTGCATAATCTAAATATTTAGATCAAAATTTCGAAACAATAAACCAAATCAGTAAGATTTCAACTTTGATTTGATACTTCATTTTAAATTTGAAGCTAATGTCTAATTTGGCAGATCAAAAAATATGAGTCACTTACTACATGGAATAAATATACTATAAAACATGTTTTTCAAATTACAATTTTCACGTTTTTGAGCAACAACTGATGTATAACAGTTGTTGGAGTATATATTCCACCAATTTAGGCGATATAAAAATGCTAATACCATATGATTATGTTTTCCTCCTCCTCTCTCTCTGTCTCTTTGTCTCTGTCTCTCTCATGAAATCCTCAGACAGATCGAATTGAAATAGATATAACTAATACATGTTTAGGTACTAATTCTAAGGCCTTTATGCTGTGTGAATTACATAGGTCTATGCTATATTGAAATGTAGTGTAATCCAACAAAGTTGCAACACTGCCTGGTATGACAAATAGTAGGAAGTATAGTATCTTTTCTTTCTTGTATAGATATTATTTCATACTGTACGACTTCTCCATTAAGGACTGTTCTAGTTGTCATCAAAAGCCGAAATAAAAGGCTGCTGTCAAACAGGTGATTGTTTTATATTTATAAATTACTGCATTTGTATGGGAAAATATGAACGAGTTTTTTGGATGTGTATACTGCACGACCTTGGGAGTGCAGTATATCCATCCGACAAAACGAGTTCATATTTTCCCATACAAATGCAGTAACCATTTTTATTATATGCTCATTTACTTATTCTACCCAAGGCTTAAATATATAACAAAAATACACTAAAAGAAACAAAGTAGCTGAATGTATGCCGTATTTCAAACTAAATACACAAGCGCAGATTCATCAATACACAACAACATTATTAATGACCACGTAACTCCGCCCAGATAAATTTGAAGTTCATCGCGCGCTAGACGCAAGTTTCGAAAGAAAATGGCGTTTCGGTCTACTTAAAATTGAAATTTGGAGTCATACTGTGAATGAATGACAATTGCAACAACTTTTCCATTTGATCTGGAATGAATAGATTTTGGTATTTTTGTCGATTCGACGAAATTTCGTGATTATGGACTGGATGTTTTTACATCAAGTACGTCGACTGCAGCGTCTGTGCCAATTCTACATGAAATACATTGTATTGAAGCAGCGAGGCAGAAGTGTGTTGACATCGGCATGCGTGTTTCTGTTCTGTCATTGAATGATTCAGATCATAATGTGGGAAAAATATGAAGTCTTTCAATTGCAATTATCTAAAAGACGCTGTGGAATTTAATGTTTATTTCATTTTGAGTGCAGTAAGGAGGATGTAATTGCACTTGGAATATAGTCGAAATTACAGTACAATTTTGAAATGTGTAATCAAGCTTGAGAACCCATGACATGGCTCATGTAATTCGGATTTGCAGAACTAAGAAAGTACATTTTGAGGACATTCAGGATGTAAAACTGTAAGTATATTTTTGCCATTTTTATTACCAGCTACAGAAGGCAGTTTATGTCTTGTAACTTGCATGTTATTTTGTTAGGACCCTGTCTGGCGTCTATAGCTAGCCTAAATCTGAAACATTGTATCAAAAAAGTTAGCGCGGAATGTGGCAAAGCAGCTGGTATGTGGCAGTCCACTAAACATCTGCTTTAGTTCATTCAGAAACAAATTGTTTGTTTACAATAGAAAGTAGTTCCTTTATTCGCGTGAATTCAGTATGAATTCAGTAAGAGAGTTCAGTATCGCAAAATATTGCACGATTCTGAGAATGTAAAGTTAACGGAGAAAAAAATGAGCATATAATAAAATCTCATATTTATCCGTATATTTTTTTTTACCAGGAAGTCATGGTCTAAGTGTGCGGCAGCAATTCTTGACGAAGCCATGGGGGCGTAGGGTAATAGTCGATTTCTATTCTGCGAGACGTCGGATTTGCCATAATAGGGCATGCCATACAATCTCCAACTTCACTTTATCCTTTGATCACGCATGAACATCATGCTTCAGTGATATCTGGTTTCGTCAGAACCGCTCTTTTACACTCAGACCCTGATTATCTTTTGTTTGCATTAATGTGTAGGAAATCGTAGATCATAGCTTGTAATGGATATAGTTTATTAGATACATCTGTTGTCTTATAATGAAGCTGGCATAGAACCACAATATACAATGAATTATAGCATCTACTTGTTTGACAATACATAGCTGTAGTACTGATGGCTTTATTAAACTCTCCATTGAAGAACCAGATAATATCAAAGTTTTTATATGAATTTAAATTACACTTCCAAAAATCATACTTTTATTAAAAATTATATGAATTCGAAAATTGCAACTCCAAAAATCATACATTCTGAAAATTCCTAAAAAATACATTAACGTTTTATACAAAATTAACTCAATGAAGACAAAGCTTTCCGAATAAACGCAAACACGAAATACTAGAAAATACAACTTACAAAGTACAGATGTTAAAAAATTTACAAGATTTTCCATCATGCCATGTGAAGATTGATTGTGCGTGTCTACAGTAGTTATACATGCAACAATAAAAGCAAGCACTTTGTGAGCTAGAACAAAGAAATAGAAAATACGTTACAATTCAGATACGGAAATTATTTTTTGCCGTTCGCGTCTCTGTGAAGTTATTTCCCCTTAATTCCTCAACAACAACAGAACCCTGTTGTTATCAAATGCTGCATAGGACTTACTTTGTGGTCAGATAAGGTCAAATATACAAATGTCAAAATGTAATCTACTGGGACAAATTAGGTCATCCCGATTGTACCGCTCTCTTAAGTCGTTGATATTTACGTGACCAAAGTATGAAAGCGAGGTAAATTTGCAAAATGGTTGGCCGGGTGTTGTGCTCAAGAGTGAGTTTAGTCTTTTAAGGTTCAATTATGGAGGAAGTACAATAAAAACAATATTCGTTTAGTGCGTAAATATATTTCATCTTGTGGTTTGCAGTAAAATATCACCTTTTTGTACTACACGATGAAATATATCCATTATTAACGCAGGGAAAGAACATATCCTTTAACTTCCACAGCTGCAGAACATTCATTCCAATGCCAAACCAAAGAATATGTGTATTTGAATGGAAGAATTTATCCTCTGTCTTGTCTGACTTTCTGTATTTCTCTCTCTCGTTCTTTTTTCTTTCTGTCTACCTGTCTTTTGTATCTGTCTTACTATCTTTTAATCTGTATACCTGCCTATATTCTTATCTATATCAGTCTCAGTGTAAAAATCGATGATATGTTATCTCAGTTACCCTAGTGGTCTGACGCTCTCGCCTTTACCGATCGCTACCATCTCACCTCGGTCCGCGTGGGTTCGAGTATCGGGTTCGGCCAGTATGGATACGGAAGAGAGCTTATCAGTATCTCAAACTAGGTTTTGTAGCTGGTAATGGGTATTCTTTCTGTAATAATGAAGAAAAAACATTTATTTTGCTATTATGAAACTATATAGCTATATCTATATATATATATATTATACACCACATACATTAAAAAATAACATGCATTTAAAGTGTTGGTATAAAGCAATTTGATATACCAATACTATTGGTATATCAAATTGTGATCTGCCCATGGCGCAATAATACGCATACATAAACATTCTCGCGAGCGTCTACAGTTGATTCTAGATCAATGATCAATTTCCACACATTAGTCACTAGTGACGTATGAAAAATAACAATAAAAAGTATTAATAATCCCCGTTTTCTAAATTAATTTAATATGGTACACATTTTCATCACAATCCTTTCTGCTTTCTGTTCTCCCCTCCCCTCTCATGCATAATGGACAAACTGCGCAGAAATGTGGAATGAGAGAGAAAAGGAATTTGGGCTGGATTAAAACCTTGAAGTAGAAATTACACCAAGTAACCTACAAGAATATGGTTCGTCCTAACGATACGTGTGCACTTTCCCTGGGATTTATCTACAGTGTTTATCAATGATACAATGTTGCAAACCTGTAAATTCCTCGGTTACGTGGTACACATACTGTGATATATTTAATGTTATGGATTTTTTTGTTTGTTTTTCTTAAACATACCACAATGTTCTAAAAAATCGATTATTATTATTTAAATATGAAAATGTCCAAAGGCCTGCCTCTCTCTCTCTCTCTCTCTCTCTCTCTCTCTCTCTCTCTCTCTTGACCATAGTAGCAAGATACGCGCTAAAATCTATGAATTGACGAACGTAGAAGATTTTATTTTGTGTCATCCCACGATATCTCTGGACTTATGAATGATGGTAAAAGTTAAGTCAAACCGACCAAAGGATGGGAGAGAGAGAGAGAGAGAGAGAGAGAGGGAGAGGGTTATGGTCGGTTGTACTGTTGCTAAAGCAGAATAATGACTTAGATCAAATGTAAATTTATTGAAATATTTTAATTACCTCTTGTTGGTTCGTCAGTTGGCTTAGTTTCTATTCCACATTAATTTCCATGCGCCGGTATGTGAATGGCGTTCATGTGAATGACGTAGCTATCCCAGTGTAAATAGTGCTCTACTGTGCTTTTATCATTAAAGCCATCTTTCATGTTTAAATCATAAGTGTGTATTATATTGATATAATCAATGTGGAGAAAAATAGAAACCAAGAAAAGAAAACAATCAACTTATCAATATGCAGAGGTGATTGTAAATAGGCACTAAATGCATAGAACTACATTTTGTAGCGGACACACTCGGGGATGTGAGAAGTTCATTCACTAGGTCAATACACAGCTGCTTGTAGTAAATCTGAACTCCGTTCAAAGGGCAAATATATGTATTTGTATGTGATATAAATAAAATATATGTACAGTATGTACGCTGTATCAATGATATACCACTCGTTGTATAAATTTTTCATTAAAAGGAAACTCAGCAAGCTTCATTTCCTCTTAATGAAAAATTTATACATCTGGTGGTATATCATTGATACAGCGTACATACTATATATATATATATATATATATATATATATATATGCACACGATAATGTCACTGGTATTTCCGTAAATAGACCGTTCGCCTTTATCAGTTGTTGGTCCAAATTATTACACTTTTTGCAACGGTTAACTAGCGAATACCAATTCGTTCAAAATGGATGAGGTGAAGTGATTATAGAGTGAATTAAAGAAAATTTAGGATGAGCTGAACAGATCGTAGGCTGAGCAAGAGTTCTAGCAGGGTTTTACATCTTTGTTTACAGCCATTTTTCAGCATATGATAAGCTATACATGGAGGCAAATATATTTGAGCTAATAATGTTACAACGTGTCGCTCTCTCTCTCTCTCTCTCTCTCTCTCTCTCTCTCTCTCTCTCTCTCTCTCTCTCTCTCTCTCTCTTCATTTGCCTGTCTGTCTGTTTCGTTTTTATCCGCATACAGATAATTCCAAACAAATTTGAACATTATCTAGAAACCATAATGTTATTATTATTTCTTTATGAAGCTTATTGAACATTTGTGTCATGAATCTAGATTTGTATTTTGATGTTTCACAAAAAATGGAGTTCTGATCAATGAAACTGGTCGAAATAATTTTGATTTGAATCTTGTTTTCATAATGATGGAATGTTTCAGTTACACTGAACCAGGCGGAACTTCTTTCAAGTTCACGGAAATATAATAGAAATTGAAACTATTTGTTTTTTGACATGTTGCAACCTCTAATGGACAGTTTTGCAAGCAAATGCAGCCATTAGTGAAAACTATGCTACTAGTTATCGTATATGACTGTCAAAAGATATTCAGTTCCTTTGCGTGCTCTTTCCGTTCCAATTGAATCTAATTACCAATAGATCCTGCATCATCAAATTATAGTTAGGGAAACAAATGTCAGGTCACTCAGACGATCACAATTTTAAGAAGAATTAGAAAACCACGAAAATATGCGCATCGGTCATGTGCCACTTATACACACTGTCTCAACGCATATGTAATAATCATTCCCTGAATATAATTGTAACGTAAACATATACAAATAAATACACATTCGCCTTCCCAAATAAAAGCCAAGGAAGAAAACTCATCTGGGTAATTAATTACCATACCTATACATTTTTGTTTTTCAATCGTTACACTTCTAGGTGTAGTTTATGTTTCACAAGGAATGAATTGTTGGTCATCCAATGTTATTATTCTAAATAGTGAAAGTATCTTTTATAATCATGCATAGTTTCAGGTCACTGAAACAGTCGGAACTTGCTTTCTATTGTCCTTCCTGAGTTCTATCAAATTCATGGAAATAAAATCGAAGTTAAGATTTTGTTTGTTTTTTACGAGTAAAGAAAACGTTTTCTATCTGTTTCCTTATTTTCGTTTTACCTTAAATGGGGCAGTCTTCCATAAATACTGACAAAAATAAGAATCTTTGACAAAATACATGTGGTCTGAATATAGACACATCTGAATTCGAATTCTGTTAATAACAAATTACACAAGAATTATATGAAAATGAAACAAAAATCAGAAGTTCGTTAATTTTGAAAGAAAGAATAATATGATTTTTTCTGCAACCCAGGGACTTGGACTTGACATAGCTCAAGATAAACAGTTGCGTATGATCAAAGAACAGTATGTCAGCGTATTATTAATTTCGGCAGAAGATCATTATTTCCACACAAGTTAGGCACGGTGCTCATCATATAAAGCTAATGTATTCAAGTAATAGATCACATGATTTCGCTATGGTAACATCAGCTACGATATGTCAACAAAGCCACTTCTGATACAATTGTTGATAAAATCTATTAATTGTGATGATATCTCTCTCTCTCTCTCTCTCTCTCTCTCTCTCTCTCTCTCTCTCTCTCTCGATTGAACAATTTTTCCATAAAGTCTGTTCCTGTATTTAGTCCTACAATAGAAGACATAGGCCCTGATATTTATCACAGGGGTGGGTCAACGTCTTACTACAAGATGAATTTTTTTTCTCAAGAATATCTCGCATGCTTGACATGCTATAATGACTATGTTACACATATTAAAGTCTAATTCTTTCACTTGGATTATACTTTTACTTTTTTTCGTAATGAAATAAAATCCAACGACAATGAAATGCATGTGTTTGGATGCGTCTGCAGGAGTCCTTGACAAACAGTTTGACTGGATGAAATGCGATGGTAGATGGGCTCCGATCACAATTATTTTCTCGATATGGTCTCTATATTTTCTGCTTAGTGTTGAACATACCACTGTGACCAAATCCAAATAAATCGTATGTTAATCTAAAATACCTTCCAAGATTAACTCACGGCGAAGTTATTGTCATAGGTTTTCAAGAATGTTTTGATAAGTTGGACTGTAATCAAAGCAATGTGCAACGGATCACGGATTTCACTTTTAGATCAGTCTCAATGCCTCATTATTAACTGTGCACTGTCGCCGAAATACACACAGACAAGGGCACTATAATGCTCAATTTCTGAAGAAAGTATACAACTACCTTTAAACATACCATGAATGGTTAAATCTAACTCTTGTATCACCTTGTAATTTAGAGGGAAAAAATGCTCTAAAATTAGAACGGAACTTCTTTCGTGGTACTGAACCGTAAATAATAGTTGGGACCGAAGTCCAGATGAAGAATGCCGAAGTCGGCTTAAATGGGGTACATTTCTTTAATGAAACGAATCAATCTCGTCGCTTTCGTCAACAATTATTGTGCATTTCTTACTGACTAGTCACCTTGCATATTTAAATTTATCTGATTATTATAACATAAAAATAGTATTTTTTCTGCTTGAATTGCGAGAATGAAATAAAAGAAACGATATTGGAACAAATATGGAATCAAATAAAATGAAGAATATATAAGCTCAAATTCTAAAACATCAAGCATTAAAAAATGCTTCTCATAGCAGCATGAAAGAAAATGAATTGCTCATGTATACACAGTTGGCAAAAGAAATTATAAAATAAACCAATAAAAATTATAAGAAATCAGAAGAAGAAAAAAATAATCTTGTAAGGGTTTTAGATCGTTTAAAAAGGGACATTTCTTAGGCATATAAACTCATAGAAGTAATTATATAGGAAATCAAACGCAAATATGGCGTATACCCGCATCTTTTTCAGCTACACAGCAATATTGCAGACCTATAGGTTTATTGTTATTCCGGCCAATATTAAAATAGGTCCATATAATTTGCAATCAATGGTTTGATAGCAAAATTTTGTATGTATGCCACTGTTAAAAGTTTACATTTCGCGAAACCTAAGTTTCTAGGCAGTACTGCTAGACTTATTCGCAACTGTATGGATAAAAAGGTGCAGAGGACAATTTGTGCGACTGTACACTCAAATGAATATAAGGGGCGGGACGGGGTGGGGGTTGGGGCTGGATTTCATTTCAAGTCGGGATGATGTTATCTTTTTTTCCTCACAATCATTTAATTTTTCAAAGAATATAATAATTACAATGAATTTTTGTGCTATTGATATGAGCCAGAATGTTTAATTATCTTAGCCGGAATTTTGTATCTTCAAAACAAATACCCCCCCCCCCGTCTAAAAATTAAGTGCTCAGGCCTTAAACAGTATGTATTTGTTTTCACTCTCAAAAGCTATATATATATATATATATATATATATATATATATATATATATATATATATATATACACACAAAGTTTAACATTTCTACTCGTAATATAATAAGAAAATGTCATATTGCGGAAAATATATCACATATCGTCAGTTGTTAGGATTAAACTAGTTTTGCTACAAGTAACTTATAACAAGTTATTTCGGATAACACAGTTAGTGGATATCTTTTGACGTAAGTGGCGAACAAAACTCTGCTGGTAGTTGATTGGATAAAAGGAACCCTTGCACATAGTGGCATCACGGAGGTGCTCTTTGCACCACACTTGTGTCAATGAAGTTTATTATATCCAGCTGGAAAGTCTTAAGTTTCAACAGCTCTGTCTGTCTTTGTGCTAGTGCAGCATCCTGACACTCTTCATGACTGGCCTGACTTACAGTTAATTGCACTGTTTGGGATTGATAAAACAATCTGTGTGGACTAAAGTGAAATTCTGATAACGGGTGCATGAATTCAGCGTAGATAAATAAGATTTTCCTTTGGACGTAGACAGTCATTTGAATGAATGCTGATGTGAGTTTTTCTGATTACTAATAAACTTGAGGAATTGTGTTATCTTTTTAACTTTTTTTGTTGTCACGTTGTTAATAATTATTCATACACAAAGACGTAAACTCCTTTTATTTATCATACAGGCATATTGACACGAACATAAATTTAGAATACGCATGTGTGTAAATGTTTAATACTCCATGACGCGACATCCTGCCTCGTTATCTCAATATCCAGAATCCTGTTGACATGTCGTTTCTTTCCTCGTGTTTCTGCACTTTTTACAGATTTACATACTTGACAACTAAATACACCATAGTCACGATCTCAACTAAGGTTAAGGTCAAAAAGATACAGTACAGCAAAGGCCAGTTGCACTAGGATACAATGTCACAACCCAGGAAAGAAATTCAAAATAAATAAATAAGTCATGCACCCGAAGTACAAACTACTAGGGTACTTGATGTTTATTTTTCTAAATGTTTATGTCATAATTATATTATATTTAAAGATCTACCCCGCAAATAGAGCGAACCCTCCCCCGACATCTTTTTCAGTACCCAAATAACACCGCAGACCCATAGTTATGTTATTCCCGCCAATGTTTATGTAGGTCTAGATCATTTATATTATATGATTCAGTGTCCAAACACAGCACCATTTATTGGGCTACTGGTGCTGGTTTGAATAGTCTCGAAGATATGAGCGAAGAACACACTCACCCACGCATTGTTTGTATGTATGTCACTGTTAATAATTTCATTTCGTGAATACAGCATTTAGGGAAAGTAATGCTAGCTTCAATCGCGACTACGTGGACTCACCAAAGTGGGCCAGATAATCTGTTACTACTTTACGGTCCAATGAATATAAGGAGAAGACCATTTAATTTTTGCGGGGGTTGTGGTAGAGGATCGATTTTCTTTAGAGCAGGGATATTGTTTTATTATTTCTTCTTTTTCCTCATGATAATTGATTTTTTAATATGATTGATGAAATTGGATTTTGGGGCGATAAATCAGACCAAGAATATTTTGTCAATGCATTTTAGAGCCGGAGTTTTGTTTCTTCAAAACAAATTAGTCCTCCTCCTCCTTCTTAAATATAAATGCTTTGGTCCCTAAAGAGTATATATCTGTTCTAACTCTTGAAAGATATAAATGTAAATTTATATATTTCTACTTGTTTTAAGAAAATAACATATTGAAGAAAATACAATACATCTTGTCAATCGATAGAATATGAGCTATGTTTACAAGAAACAACTTATAGCATGTACTCTGGGATAGCACAGCTAGTGGAAATATTTTGAAGTATTTAAACCGGAGAACCAGAATCAATTTGCTACGTTGTACTTTGATTTTATGGGGTTTAACGCCATTTTTACAGTACATGAAAAGCCGTACATCGCGGCCAGTATGTTCGGTGGGTAAATAAAATGCGAAGACTCCGGGAAAAACAAACGACCCACGGGAAAATACTGGCAAGCTTTCTCACATACCCATGTTGGTCAAGCCGAGGCTTGAACTCACGTGGTCAGAGGTGAGATGTGTGAGTGATCCGTAAAGGCGAGCTGCTTAGAACTCTCTCTCTCTCTCTCTCTCTCTCTCTCTCTCTCTGTAATGTAAAATATGATTGTTTGAAAACGTTTCGTGCTTCAAGAGGCGACGTTCTTTCTCGATACCTCAATATCCAGCATCTGGTTCTGCCCTCACGTTCTTGTATGTCAAGTGCACGATATCAACTTAATAATTATTGAAAATTTATTCAAAGAGGACATGGAACTGATACCCTTAGCATTTGGTTCAATCTGACAAGCTGTAGATCCATATAGCCAGGCTCCAGGTACTCTGTTTATCTATACACGAGTATGAAAGGGGGCCAGACTATACATCCGTACAGGTTATGTGGAAATAGGAAATAAGTGTCTCCTCAAAATCGATCTTTCTGAAATCATCAGTAAAAGGTGAAGCAAAACCATAAAACTTAGAATAAGTGGAAACTCGGATAATTTAATTTGAGATATTTCATTTGTTAGCGTTCGTAAAAGTTCATATATGGTTAAAATAAAGGTATAATTCAGTAAAGCAAGGTTTGATTACACTTTGATAAATTGCCACAACCAACTAAAATAAATCATAAACTCGAGGTTGAAGCTACCAGGATGCGTTGATATTGTACATTTCACTCCGTATTTGGGAGTTTACTTTAAGTTTTACTCTCATTGCTATGATCTTTATCTGTTTCTACGTCTGCAAATTAACTTGGTAGTCAATCTTTATCTATATCTCTATCTGCAAGTTAACTTAGTAATCAGTCTGTATCTGTTTCGCATCTACAGATTAAAACTTTAATAATCGATCTTTATCCGTATCAACCTCTACAAGTTAACTTAGTAATCGATCTTTATCCGTGCCTCCCTCTACAAGTTATCTTAGTAATGACACTTTATCCGTGTCTCCCTCTACAAGTAACATAGTAATCGCTCTTTATCCGTGTCTCCCTCTAAAAGTAACTTAGTAATCGATCTTTATCCGTGTCTCCCTCCACAAGTAACTTAGTAATCGATCTTTATCTGTATCTCCCTCTACAAGTTAACTTAGTGATCGATCTTTATCTGCATCTCCGTCTACAAGTTAATTTAGTAATCGATCTTTCTCTGTGTCTCCCTCTACGAGTTAACTTAGTAATCGATTTTTATCCGTGTCTCCCTCTACAAGTTAACTTAGTACTCGATCCTAATCCGTGTCCCCCGCTACAAGTTAACTTAGTAATTGATCTTTATCTGTATCTCCCTCTACAAGTTAACTCAGTAATTGATCTTTATCTGTCTCCCTCTACAAGTTAACTTAGTACTTGATTTTTATCCGTAGCTCCCTCTACAGGTTAACTTAGTAATGGATCTTTATCCGTGTCTCCCTCTACAAGTTAACTCAATAATCGATCTTTATCTATGTCTCCATCTATAAGTGAACTTAGTAATCGATCTTTATCTGTGTCTCCCTCTACAGGTTAACTTAGTAATCGATCTTCATCTGTATCTCCCTCTACAAGTTAACTCAGTATTTGATCTTTATCTGTGTCTCCCTATACAAGTTAACTTAGTAATTGATCTTTATCCGTGTCTCCCTCTACAGGTTAACTTAGTAATCGATCTTTATCCGTGTCTCCCTCTACAAGTTAACTTAGTAATCGATCTTTATCTGTGGCTCCATCTACAAGTTAACTTAGCAATTGATCTTTATCCGTGTCTCCCTCTACAGATTAACTTAGTAACTGATCTCTATCCGTGACTCCCTCTACAAGTTAACTTAGTAATCGATCTTTATCTGTGTCGCCGTCTACAAGTTAACTTAGTAATCGATCTCTATCCGTGTTTCCCTCTAGAAATAACTTAGTAATTGATCTTTATCTGAATCTTCATCTGCAAGTTAACTTAGTAATCGATCTTCATCTGTATCTCCAACCATAGGTTAACTTAGTAATCGATCTTTATCTGTATCTCCAACTACAAACAACTTAGTAATCGATCTTTATATGTATCTCCCTCTACAAGGTAACTTAGTAATTGATCTTTATCTGTGTCTCCCTCTACAAGTTAACTTAGTAATCGATCTTTGTCTGCATCTCCCTCTACAAGGTAACTTAGTAATCGATCTTTATCCGTGTCTCCCTCTACAAGTTAACTTAGTAATCGATCTTTATCTGTGTCACCTTCTACAAGTTAACTTAGCAATCGATCTTTATCCGTGTCTCCCTCCACAGGTTAACTTAGAAATCGATCTTTATCCGTGTCTCCCTCTACAGGTTAACTTAGTAATCGATTTTTATCTGTATCTCCCTTTGCAAACACCCTAGTAATCGATCTTTACCTGTGTCTCTTTGTACAAGTTAACTTAGTAATAGATCTTTATCGGTGTCTCTCTCTACAAGTTAACTCCGTAATTGATCTTTATCTGTGTCTTCCTCTACAAGTTAACTTAGAAATAGATCATTATCTGTGTCTCCCTCTACAAATTCGCTTAGTAATCGATCTTTATCCGTGTCTCCCTCTACAAGTAGCGTAGTAATCGATCTTTATCTGTATCTCCTTCTACAAGTTAACACAGTAATCGATCTTTTTCCGTGTCTTCCTCTACAAGTTAACTTAGTAATTGATCTTCATCCGTGTCTCCCTCTACAGGTTAACTTAGTAATCGGTCTCTATCCGTGTCTCCCTCTACAAGTTAACTTAGTAATCGATCTTTATCTGTGTCTCCCTGTACAAGTTAACTTAGTAATCGATCTTTATCCGTGTCTTCCTCTACAAGTTAACTTAGTAATTGATCTTCATCCGTGTCTCCCTCTACAGATTAACTTAGCAATCGATTTCCATCCGTGTCTCCCTCTACAAGTTAACTTAGTAATCGATCTTTATCTGTGTCTCCCTCTACAAGTTCACTTAGTAATCAATCTTTATCCGTGTTTACCAGTACAAGGAACTTAGTAATTGATCTTTATCTGAATCTCCATATACAAATTAAATTAGCAATCGATCTTTATCTGTATCTGCCTCTACAAGTTCACTTAGTAATCGATCTTTATATGTATCTCCCTCTACAAGGTAATTTAGTAATTGATCTTTATCTGTGTCTCCCTCTATAAGTAACTTAGACATCGATCTTTGTCTGTATCTCCCTCTACAGGGTAACTTAGTCATCGATCTTTATCCGTGTCTCCCTCCACAATTTAACTTAGAAATCGATCTTTATCTGTGTCTCCCTCTACAGGTTAACTTAGTAAACGATCTCTATCTGTATCTCCCTCTACAAACAGCCTAGCAATCGATCTTTATCTGTGTCTCTTTGTACAAGTTAACTTAGTAATACGTCTTTATCCGTGTCTCTCTCTGCAGGTTAACTCCGTAATTGATCTTTATCATTGTCTCCCTCTACAAGTTAACTTAGAAATAGATCATTATCTGTGTCTCCCTCTACAAATTCGCTTAGTAATCGATCTTTATCCGTGTCTCCCTCTACAAGTAGCTTAGTAATCGATCTTTATCTGTATCTCCTTCTACAAGTTAACTTAGTAATCGATCTTTATCTGTGTCTTCCTCTACAAGTCAACTTAGTAATCGATCTTTATCTGTGTCTTCCTCTACAAGTAGCTTAGTAATTGATCTTTATCTGTATCTCCCTCTACAAGTTAACTTAGTAATCGATCTTTATCCGTGTCTCCCTCTACAGGTTAACTTATTAATCGATCTCTATCCGTGTCTCCCTCTACAGGATAACTTAGTAATCTATCTCTATCCGTGTCTCCCTCTGCAAGTTAGCTTAGTAATCGATCTTTATCTGCATCTCCGTCTGCAAGTTAATTTAGTAATCGATCTTTCTCTGTGTCTCCCTCTACTAGTTAACTTAGTAATCGATCTTTATCCGTGTCTCCCTCTACAAGTTAATTTAGTAATAGATCTTTATCAGTATCTCCCCCTACAAGTTAACTTAGTAATCGATCTTTATCCGTGTCTCCCTCTACAAGTAAATTTAGTAATCAATCCTTATCCGTGTCTCCCTCTACAAGCTAACTTAGTAATCGATCTTTATCTGTATCTCTCTCTACAAGTTAACTTAGTAATTGATCTTTATCTGTCTCCCTCTACAAGTTAACTTAGTAATCTATCTTTATCTGTGGCTCCATCTACAAGTTAACTTAGTAATTGATCTTTATCCGTGTCTCCCTCTACAAGTTAACTTAGTACATGATTTTTATCCGTAGCTCCGTCTACAGGTTAACTTAGTAATCGATCAATATCTGTATCTCCCTCTACAAGTAACTCAGTAATCGATCTTTATATGTGTCTTCGTCTACAAGTTAACCCAGTAATCAATCTTTATCTGTGCCTCCCTCTGCAAGTAAACTTAGTAATCGATCTTTATCCGTGTCACCCTCTGTAAGTTAATTTAGTAATCGATCTTTATCTGTATCTCCCTCTATAAATAACTTAGTAATCGATCTTTATCTGTATTCTCCATCTACAAGTTAATTTACTAATCATTCTTTATCCGTGTCACCCTCTATAAGTTAACTTAGTAATCGATCTTTATCTCTATCTCCATCTACATGTTAACTTAGTAATCGATCTTTACCTGTATCTCCCTCTACAAGTTAACTTAGTAATCGATCCTAATCCGTGTCTCCCTCTACAAGTTAACTTAGTGATTGATCTTTATCTGTATCTCCCTCTACAAGTTAACTCAGTAATTGATCTTTATCTGTCTCCCTCTACAAGTTAACTTAGTAATTGATTTTTATCCGTAGCTCCCTCTACAGGTTAACTTAGTAATGGATCTTTATCCGTGTCTCCCTCTACAAGTTAACTCAATAATCGATCTTTATCTATGTCTCCATCTATAAGTGAACTTAGTAATGGATCTTTACCTGTGTCTCCCTCTACAGGTTAACTTAGTAATCGATCTTCATCTGTATCTCCCTCTACAAGTTAACTCAGCAATTGATCTTTATCCGTGTCTCCCTCTACAAGTTAACTTAGTAATCTATCTTTATCTGTGGCTCCATCTACAAGTTAACTTAGTAATTGATCTTTATCCGTGTCTCCCTCTACAGAGTAACTTAGTAACTGATCTCTATCCGTGACTCCCTCTACAAGTTAGCTTAGTAATCGATCTTTATCTGTGTCTCCCTCTACAAGTTAACTTAATAATTGATCTTTATCCTTCTCTCCCTCTACAGATTAACTTAGTAATCGATCTTTATCGTGTCTCCCTCTACAAGTTAACTTAGTAATCGATCTTTATCTGTGTTTCCCTCTAGAAATAACTTAGTAAATGATCTTTATCTGAATCTCCATCTACAAGTTAACTTAGTAATCGATTTCCATCCGTGTCTCCCTCTACAAGTTAACTTAGCAATCAATCTTTATCTGTGTCTCCCTCTACAAGTTCACTTAGTAATTGATCTTTATCCGTGTTTCCCAGTACAAGGAACTTAGTAATTGATCTTTATCTGAATCTCCATATACAAGTTAACTTAGTAATCGATCTTTATTTGTATCTCCAACTACAGGTTAAATTAGCAATCGATCTTTATCTGTATCTCTCTCTACAAGTTCACTTAGTAATCGATCTTTATATGTATCTCCCTCTACAAGGTAATTTAGTAATTGATCTTTATCTGTGTCTCCCTCTACAAGTAACTTAGTCATCGATCTTTGTCTGTATCTCCCTCTACAAGGTAACTTAGCAATCGATCTTTATCCGTGTCTCCCTCTACAGGTTAACTTAGTAAACGATCTCTATCTGTATCTCACTCTACAAACTGCCTAGTAATCGATCTTTATCTGTGTCTCATTGTACAAGTTAAGTTAGTAATACATCTTTATCCGTGTCTCTCTCTACAGGTTAACTCCGTAATTGATCTTTATCAGTGTCTCCCTCTACAAGTTAACTTAGTAATAGATCATTATCTGTGTCTCCCTCTACAAATTCGCTTAGTAATCGATCTTTATCCATGTCTCCCTCTACAAGTAGCTTAGTAATCGATCTTTATCTGTATCTCCTTCTACAAGTTAACATAGTAATCGATCTTTATCTGTATCTCCCTCTACAGGTTAACATAGTAATCGATCTTTATCTGTATCTCCCTCTACAAGTTAGCTTAGTAATTGATCTTTATCTGTATCTCCCTCTACAAGTTAACATTGTAATCGATCTTTATCTGTGTCTCCCTCTACAGGTTAACTTATTAATCGATCTTTATCCGTGTCTCCCTCTACAGGTTTACTTAGTAATCTATCTCTATCCGTGTCTCCCTCTACAAATTAACTTAGTAATCGATCTTTATCTGTGTCTCCCGCTCCAAGTTAACTTAGTAATCGATCTTTATCTGTGTCTCCCTGTACAAGTTAACTTAGTAACTGATCTTTATCCGTGTCTTCCTCTACAGATTAACTTAGTAATCGATTTCTATCTGTGTCTCCCTCTACAAGTTAACTTAGTAATCGATTTTTATCTGTGTCTCCCTCAACAAGTTAACTTAGTAATCGATCTTTATCCGTGTTTCCCAGTACAAGTAACTTAGTAATTGATCTTTATCTGAATCTCCACGTACAAGTTAACTTAGTAATCGATCTTTATCTGTATCTCCAACTACAGGTTAACTTAGCAATCGATTTTTATCTGTATCTCTAACGACAAACAACTTAGTAATCGATCTTTATCTGTATCTCCCTCTACAAGTTAACTTAGTAATCGATCTTTATCCGTGTCTCCCTCTACAAGCTAACTTAGTAATCGATCTTTATCTGTATCTCCAACTACAGGTTAACTTAGTAATCGATCTTTATCTGTGTCTCCAACTACAAGCAACTTAGCAATCGATCTTTATATGTATCTCCCTCTACAAGGTAACTTAGAAATTGATCTTTATCTGTGTCTCCCTCTACAAGTAACTTAGTAATCGATCTTTGTCTATATCTCCCTCTACAAGGTAACCTAGTAATCGATCTTTATCCGTGTATCCCTCTACAAGTTAACGTAGTAATCGATCTTTGTCTGTATCTCCCTGTACAAGTTAACTCAGTAATCGATCTTTATCTATGTCTCCCTCTACAAGTCCAGTTAGCAATCGATCTTTATCTGTGTCACCCTCGACAAGTTAACTTAGCAATCGATCTTTATCCGTGTCTCCTTCCAGAATTTAACTTAGTAATCGATCTTTATCTGTATCTCCCTCTACAAACAGCCTAGTAATCTATCTTTATCCGTGTATCTCTATGTACAAGTTAACTTAGTAATCGATCTTTATCCGTGTCTCTCTCTACAAGTTAACTCAGTAATTGATCTTTATCTGTGTCTCCCTCTATAAGTTAACTTAGTAATCGATCTTTATCTGTGTCTCCCTCTACAAATTCGCTTAGTAATCAATCTTTATCCGTGTCTCCCTCTACAAGTAGCTTAGTAATCGATCTTTATCTGTATCTCCCTCTACAAGTTAACATAGTAATCGATCTTTATCCGTGTCTCCCTCTACAAGTTAACTTAGTAATCGATCTTAATCCGTGTCTCCCTCTACAAGTTAACATAGTAATCGATCTTTATCCGTGTCTCCCTCTACATGTAACTTAGTAATCGATCTTTATCCGTGTCTCCCTCTACAAGTTAACTTAGTAATCGATCCTTATCTGAATCTCTATCTACAGGTTAATTTAGCAATCAATCTTTATCTGTATTTCCATTTATTAGTTGCCTTGACAGTAATTTATTTTTTCTTTATCTCCGTCTACAAGTTAACATGGCAGTCAATCTTTATATGTGTCTCCATCTGCAAGTGAACATTCAAATCAATATCTACAAGTAACGTGGTAGTAAAGCTTTATTTGTATCTCCATCTACAAGTTAACATTACAAATCAATCTTTATTTCATCGATGTATTTAGTCGGTCTTTGCCTCCCTAGAGTAATGTTATCAGCTTGCATCACGTGGATGTGCTAAGTCGATTAAGAGACAGTAGCTCTGCAATATGTGTCAAAATCGTGCTTATCTAGAAATTTATCCAACTCAGTTTAAATTTCAAATTCACAGCAAAATTTGGTTTGAAATATTTGAAGATGTAATTGTTTAAGATGAAGGAGGACAATAGCTTTGTATAAACTGATCACATAGGGCGGATATTTATCTGGTCGGATATCCGGTAAACTAAATCTTCATAATACATTAATTAGATTATTATAAATTATATTATTCTAAATATGCTGCTGCCAAAGAATGGTACAAATAAGCACGTTATACGCCGATCATGAGACATTCTGTAAAACAGCAGACTAATTTTATTAAGTTACTTTGAACCAGTTTAAGAAAGAACTTGATTGCAAGTTTTGATCGAATTCAAAACAACAAAAAAGGTTAAAGCCCCCAACATTGAGAGTTGTTAGGTTGCAAAAAATTCTGTATCAAAACTCTAGAAAATGATAATAAAAAAAAAAATAACGCCAATGATTAAATCCACAATCTTGTGAAGATGAAACTTAAACACATATTTGATTCAAAAACCATTCGATTGCCTGATTGCTAAAACGCTGTGCGAATGACTATGTGGACAAATCTTTGCCATAACTCGCAAAACGCGACCGAATTTCATTGAATATCGAATTCATCTAAATCATTCAATGGCTGAAGCGTTACATTGGTTTGGGTGCAATCACACAAAAACATGCGATGAATATTTAAATATTTACAAGACATTTGGTTGTCAATTTGTTGCTGATGAAGTGCCATAAATTATATTAAATATAATGGTCATTTTGCTCTTGCTTCCGTTCCTTGGACTGAAACGAAATAGGGTGTATAATAACTATAAAATGTTAGGAAGAAAATTGAAAAAAAATATACTCCCCCATGCACGGATTATTTTAACGCTCACTGAACCAGTCATACGCTTAAAAATGAAGATGAGCTTGGTTTATACAAGCTTGAAGCATATTTAGTTCAAATGACAAAAGTTACATTAGAATAAGAAAATATATATTTTCATTAATAATATGATCTTTTTGACTTTGTGTATATTTGCCTGCTTGTCCGTATCTTTATTCACATGTCTGTCTTTACTGAAGTTTACTCTCCAAGTTTAGTTCCTATAAACCTTTATGACTTTCCTAGATCTGTGTTAAACTGTTTAAAGTATTTAAGTGTTTCCACTGGAAAGATTGTCTTGTATTGTGGTGCGACTGTTTTCAGAATTGACCATTAAAAGTATAAAATCACTAATATTTGTTAAGAAATACTTAGCCTGAATTTAGTGTTTAATACTATAATCGAAGTTAAATGCTGGCATCATGAAGAATTAACATTGATGCAGGTATCAGAATCAGATGTGACTATAAAAACATTTTCTCCCATTCTCGTACCTCTGATCCCACCTGCTGTTAGTGATATTACTGGCTGTGACTTACGTAATGTAAACAATTTCCAGCTTGTATAGGTTAGAACAAGTCTTTATTACGATTCGTTTCCCTTTTCAATCATTCGAGAATGGAATACATTATCTATTGAGACTCGTCAAATCGACTCCATTAACAACTTCAAAAGCACATTAAATATTCTTGACACTGATGTTTCCAGATACTTGTATTGGGGTTGAAGGAAATTTCAAATTCGTTTTTTCAATACCGTTCACAAATGTATTGAAAAATAAAAAAGGATTTACTTAAGCGCACATGCTACATCCACGCATACACTTCAACGTTTCATAAACAGATGCAAACATTAATTTCCTCATATGATTTGCCATCGCTTCCACGATTACTCGCTCAAAAGGAAGTAATGTTCACATTTAATCTTGTTGTTTCTTCCTTTTCAATGATTTATTTCTTTTTGTCCCACCTCTTTATTTTATCCCTATTTTATTATCTCTCTACACAATGTTTGACACAGTTTAGTTGACAATTTTTCATTTAAACTTCTATATTTCTTTATCCTTATCTTTCACCTACTCCCTCATTGTTCATCCTCCTGTTTTATATATCTTGACTAAATGCTAATGTTTAACCAAGAGACTCTTCATTTTCTCTATTAAAATAGTAGTTTCTTGTCATTAAAACTTAATATCATCCGCTATATTTTTATCTTCATATATATTTACAATTTTTTATGGTAAAAGGCGAACATTATACGCCATTGGATTTCGTACTTTATTTACTGTTCCTCATGAAATAAAATGTGCTTAAACCAAAGGTGCATTGTATATGTTCGCAGTGGTTGAGTCAGAATGCACTCTGTTTGTTGATTGTATCGCCAGCCTTGCCTACCACTCTCATACAACAGGTTTTGTCATGGTTTGTTGATCTATTACATTATTGCATCACTCCCTAAATAAATTGAAACGTCGCCATCTTTGCTCTACCTTCGCTGTACTTTACACGCTAGGGGGCGCCAAAAGATATATGTGAAATATTTGGACTTTTGAAAAGTCTATATATTTAAAATAGTGTATATTTCTGTTTATTTATAAAGAAGACGCGCTAATTTAAAAGCCAGTATCAAACTATTCCTTTATTAGCAACATTATAAAACGATGTAAACCTATCTGTCCCGAAACTAACGAAAACATGGGCATTCAACTTAACGTACTTTTTATAATAGGGTTATATAGCCCCCTACACTTTGAAAGCCACATTTTAGAAAATAAGGGGCTTAACTACTGGAGATAAAGTTGATTATTTCAGTCCAGGTCCGTGGAATTCCTTCTGATCATGAAAATTCCGACTGGAAAAGGAAAAAAGTAAATAAATTGATTGCGAAACGTGAGGGAGAGAGAACAGTGTTGCAAATAAGATTATCGTTCACACGAATGTGGTTAATTTCTAACCGCATAATAGCTGTTTCCAACACTGCTTCATTATAAATTCGTATTGTCTGCCTGCATGTAACTGTTGACCGTCCTTTTTCTAAATTTTTTGTTAATGTTTGTATCTCAATTTAATCATGAGGGTTTTTGGATGACTTTTTGAACATGCAAGAGTTTTTCGATTGCTTGCTTCCATATATTTTCTTCTATTCCCAACTTATAGATTTTAGATATTTTTTCACGTTGTTTTTTCGAAGGTAAAGAGTCCCGTGGTAACATTTTTATTAATTTGTGTTGTTACTGTTACCTATTTCTTTGCACATGGATGTCTACAATTTAATTCATGTTTATCAAATTATTTGTAGATGGCTGATAAGTTTCAAATACTGAGTTAGATAAAATATAAATTTGTTTAACAGTCGAGCCCAAATAATCAAATAATCAAATAACCATAGTCGTAAACAGAAGTGTCAACATTGTGATCAAAATCTAACATAACAGCTCATTTTATTTGTATATGAAAGTAATACGTCTAATCAGAATGATAGAACGTGGCAGTCAGTTATATATGTGTTTTACAAGACATTCAAATTTATTATTATGAATTTGAGTACTCAATTTTTACACAGTCTCATCATGCCCCACCCAGTCACATAATCCTGACATCAGTCATACCAGTCATAACACTAACCTCTTAATGTTGAGCACCTAGCGAGGCAGCTGAGTGTACCATTTTTATAAGTCTTTGATATAACCCGTCAGGAGTTCGAACCCGCGACCTCCAGCATCCGAGGCGGACGCGCTAACCACTAGGCCGCCGGAGCACCGCGACCTCCAGCATCCGAGACGGACGCGCTAACCATTAGGCAGCCGGAGCACTCCGTCCCATGTTAAATATATCTTATTTTATCTTAACAGCATTTCCAATACAACTTAAGTTTAGCCGCAATAGGCTGTTTCCCTGCCCATCTAGAGTTTAAATTTAAAGCAACCGTTTATAAAACCATGATATTGTGACTGAAAACATGTAATTTATCCCAAGTGGATATTTTTTTCCTTTCTTAAAGTCATGTCAAAAATGCTGGATTGGAGCAATGGTGGACTCAATGCCGTTTGGAAAATACGTGGGACAATTAAACCCATAAAAAAGAATTGTTTTACTTACATATAACGTGCACTCGAATTGGGTTAGACAGCAGAGCTGTGGACAAATATAGAACAGAATCCATAATTATATCAGTAAGCCTTAAGGCCTTGTTTGAAACAGAAAAAAATACGTGATCCCTCGAGATTTATACTTGAATTGCTACGGGGTACACCGTAATTAGCCATACTTAGCACGTGCTTATCTAATTACCAACGTTCATTTGTCGGAATTAGGAATAAAATAAGCAATTGTGTCATATTACATAAAGTGGAACAACATATGTGTAATGTTCCCACAACCTAAACAAAAATAGGAAATATAATGTAACTGCATGGGAAAATGTGTAATTTTTTCAGAATTTGATTACACACACACATATAAATGGTGATAATTAACTTTTATTTGGAGCCCGATTCATCCAGATTCCTTTAACGTGTCATTATCTAGATGCCCCGAGAAATATATACGACAAAAAAAAATTCAAATACGAGTTCAATTTTGGACGAAGTCAACCTAAAGGTGTGATGAAGTACAGAACGGATTGAATATCGGTCGCTAAGATGTCACAATGAAAGCTGCGGGTGTTGACAAAAATCCTACTAGCCTGCTATTTATTATGACAGACTCGACGACATTATTTCTTGACCAAGTTTTTTAACCTGGCCACCATTATAAATCTCCATAGCGATCAATAATCGTCGTCTGAAGGTTTCTCGATGACATGTAAGGTGCATCGAATTTAACAATCAGGATTGGATATACTTTGGTTAAACTATATTAGTATTACACGCTAAACTAGATTAGTATTTAATTTAATTTAATAAATGTTCCTAAATGATCACACTGACATACACCTTACCTGTGTACAAATAAATATTGGCTTCCATTGCTATATGTTCTGGACTGAAAAGAAAAGTTATAGATAATTCATGCACGCTAAATGTTAAGTGATGTTGAATTTAGCTGCTCGTTAGGGGTAGAAACTGCGCACATATTTTTATTGTCAAGGTACTAATCTTCATCTTCTCGGCCCAGGGATGAATACGTTTCAAAGCATTCCTCGGTACAGCCATTTTTTTTTTCTCCGGTTAGAAAGAGAGGTTGGGTATTTTCGGATCTTTGATTTAATATTATTTCACTTGCTTAAAGGAGAAGTTCAGGGAGAGAGTGTGACTGTTGGTCAACAGTGCTATTCCTTTTATTCTTATATTTTCTCTTTAGTATATTCCTAATGTCGATGTATATGCATAGCTAATGGTCATGCATGCTACTCAATTGATTTGTATACTACTTCTAATTAGGGGCTCCAGGCTGCCGAGTGGTCTATTGAATCAACCGATCATAGCTATCTCACATCTGTCCGCATTGGTTTGAGTCTCGGGCTCAGCCAATGTGGGTATATTAGAAAGCGTGCCAGGAGCTTCCCTTTGGGTTCGTGGTTCCTACCGAGGTTTTCCCGGGTTCTTCCTCTATCAGTTATACTGGCCGCCATGTATAGCCTGTCTTGGCGTTAATACCAAAATATCAACAACTATTACTTCTAATCACAAGTGCAAACAAAAGATTCAAAGTTATTGGTCCATGTAAACTTTGTTGCATCATCAAGTTCTCAATTTATTTAGTAACATAACTATTTCATTATATACTTAAGTGTGAAAAATAAACTTATTGGCGAAATAATTTTCATATTTTTTCCTTTCCTATATTTTCACATGTGCAAAACATTTCCTTATATTTTCACATGTGAAAATGTAATATTTCCCATTATGTCATGCGACAATTTACTGTGTGTGTCTACAAAATTTGTAATGCAAAAAAACGAGTACTTTGTGAGTTACATCAATTAAGTAAAAACTGTCTTACATTTCAGACATGGAAATGAATCTTCGATAAACAAAAAATTGACCAGACGCCGTTCGCGTCTTTCCTCTTACTTTCTTGACAACAACGACAAACCCACTGTGATCAACTGCTGAATAGGATTTACATTATTTTCAGATAGGATCAGCTAGTTTTCAAAACGTCAGAAATGTAATTTACTGCGACAGATTAGGTCAACCAAATCCTACCGCTTTCTTAAGTCACGTATATTTATATGATCAGTCTATGAAATTCACGAAATGGGGGGCGGGGAGCAGAGTGTTTTGTTGAAGATTGAGTGTAATCTTGTAAACTTCGATTCTGGAGCAAGTGTGGCATGTAATAACAAGAAAATTTCCTTTTCGTACTTTAATACCGGATATATTTCATCGTAAGATACCAACCATTATATATTTTAAGTCGTGGCTTTGCCACTCGTTACAGTATCAAGTTTCTTGTACCACATGATGAAATATATCAGGTATTAAAGCAGGAAAAAGAAATATACTCTATGTATTGCTGTTTCGGCGTCTACAAAGTGTTTAATATTATCAAATATTGTCCAAGTCATATGGTATGCTGTAACCCCTTTCGATGTGCAGTCGAAACATCAGTGCTAAAAAAGCATACTGTTTAGTTTTTCATTACGCTCAAGATAACACATTCAATGCGAAATGTAATGAGTTATGTTTCAAACAGTTTACTTCCGAGCAAGCCTTTTACAAGATACTAACTTGTTTAAAACTATCACAGTACATATATAGAAAAATATACTATTACAATTCACAAGGCAATACTAATGTTATGTATGACAAAACTGGTCACAGATGTTATATATAAATGCTATTCTTACACACAGGTAACAATGGCATTTGTAAGTTATAAGCATAAGGCCGTCAGCAAAATATCATTGTGTTCATTACGTCAATATTATTAGTGCAGATTATATACAGGTGAGTAGAGAATATAACAATATACACCTGGTGTTATGGGGCCTATTCACGGGATGAAATT
>JAECUM010056269.1:0-15691 GCA_016617855.1 Megalonaias nervosa | reverse complement strand
CCTCCAGAAAATAGATTCGGTAAATCACGTCACTATAAGAGCCATAATCTTTTGTGAGCCTCGAATATTAATTAATTCAGCCTGTTCATAGTGTTAAAACGCACATGGGTACCTTTTTGTATTATGTTTCATATATAAAAGTACACATAAGTTTGAACAATAGCCAAGTTTCTTTGGGCTTTCATGAGTTCTAATTTATCTCATCGGGGCCCACGTATGTTGCAAAATCTACGGATGTGTACTTTCTCAGGGTAGTAGCTAATGCGCGTATTTCGTAATTGACATCATCGACTTGGGGGATACTAGTACAGGTATGTTTTCTCCTCAACTTTCATACCTTGAATTACTGTAACATACAAAATGCTAAATATATAATCTTAGTAAATGTAGCTTATACAATCTTCCATTCAGATACCTTATTTGGATATATTTACTAGTGTGCGGTTAGCATGTAATTTCTCTCCTTTCGATAAAAAGAGCATAATCTATTTGTATTAAGAAAAAATGATATAAAACATAAAGTTTTCAAAGTAATATACCGATAAAACATTTCCGTTGTTGGTGAATTCAAATATTGCCATGATCCATATTTGGCGGAATGACTATTCTGTTCCACTGAGCTTTTCATATACCGGAAATAAACTGAAGAAACTAAATACCAGCTGACTGGTGTGAACTAGATATTTACGATATCGTCAACGTATTTATTATGTATGCTGACTTTAGCATTGTTCTTAGGTTCTTAAACGATCTCTATCTCGATCGATCGATTGATCGATCAATCGATATAGTAGAATATTATGAAATGACTGTACTTCACTTGCTTAGCTCCCATCTACCACTCCAAATTTGTTTTGATATAACTCTAGTATAAGGGTTGAAGCTGAGACTGATTTCTTTCGAGTATAAATTTTCAGCCGCTGAAATTTTCTAATTAGATTTTCCCAGCTTTAATCTCACTCTCGTGCTTAGGTTTTTGTCCCCCATGCAGACACCTTAGAATAGAAGTACGAACATATTAAGAAATTCTTTTAAATGCGAATAATAAACCCGCATTATCGTGCACTCATTACAACGTTTTGGCGGGGCATATGTGTAATATTGAAAAAGGTTACTCTGTGTACAGCAAAAAGTGAAAATATATCAACCTATACCGTTCTAATACATAATTCTGGAAGGCAAGACAGGTTCCATTTCATTTCGTACTATTACAGCATCATTATTGTTTATTTTCCTAATCATTATTTTCTCTATTTCATTATGGTTACGTGATTAATATACTCCTTCGCATCTCGACTTCAAATGTCATGCTACTTTAGCATCATTCTTTTAAGCAGATGTTTAAAAAAAACGAAATCAGAAAAGACTCAATGATTAGTCCGTTCAATAATTCGCTTCTGCCCGTTATACTCCTCCTCATACACTGAATCCTTTTAATCACGTTTCATCACGCACATTGTGCGGCACGTTTGCGACGAAACAAAATGTAAGAATGTCCTTTGCTTTTGCTTCCAATAAAATGACAAGGAGCAGGGCTACAGGTGCTAAATTTTTTAAACATTAGAAACATCATTGTTGAATACAAGAAACAAATTAATATATAGCTGGAACTAGTGAGATTTCTTGGTTGAAGTCAGAAAGCAAGGGTACTGGTTCGCCTGGGCAGAACGGAATGGGTTGTAGTATTGCAGATATATGCAAATGGACATTTCTGCAGGAATAACCCACGTGCTAGATATGATATGATTAGTTCTGCAGCGTGGGGAGAGACAGAAGTGCTGTAGAATCCGTTATCGATTTTTTGTCGAACTATGACTTGGATACGGCACCTGTTTCATTTCAGAATACATAGCTGTCGATGAGAACATATATCGGCCAAACAAAGAGCAACCTCGGATCGTTTCTTCTCTGATGGAGGTCAGCATTTTATTATGACAGGACGTTATAATGAGTACTTTTCATATTGCTTTGCGGTAAAACGGTGAGTTGGCTTATATTTGTTTACTTGCTAATATTTTTAAGGGAAACTCTTAGGCTTCAGGTCGGTGCCAATAGTCCATGTGTTTCAGAAATTATGATTCTCTTATTTATTGATATTCATGGTGTGTGGACCACTGTCAGCCAAAATTTAAAAGGAATCATCATTTCATAATACAGATCAAGTAATAAGATCAAATGACTTTTTCAGTTTTGATAAGTGTTTTATTGTCAGTCTGAATGATAATAATGATTCGGCAACCTTTTCAAAATTACTATGTATCGTTTATATTATTATGTATCATTTAAATTACTGTCTATGTATCATTTAAATTACTTTCCTCTAAATCCTTTGCCAAATACACAAACAAATAGATCTTTCAAAATTTGTAACAAGTATTTACTTGATTCAAGGTAAAATGATTTATCTTTGGATAAAAAACAAAAGTAAGAGTTTTCCAGATTATAAGATGTAAAGAAAACAATATAAATTGTTACCTGCCTATAAGCAATTTTATTGTGTTAGTAGTGATAACGATAATAAAGATTTAAGATACGTATTTTTAAATAAGTTTTGTTTTCCGAAAAAAATCCCAAGCATTAGGTTCCAACCGGTTGTCGTTGGACTTGTACTTTAGTTTATTTCCTTTTTTTTCTGAATGTGTCTTAGACCAAAGAAATTAGTCATAATCAAAGTAAATGTTATACATAAAGACTATGCATATGTATATTTTCTTCTTACAAAATTAATAAAATGTTTAAATTCATCAGAATCAGTACATACTCAATAGTGAAAGTTCTGTTGAAAATCTTTGCACATGGAATGTGTGTGCGCGTGTGTGTGTGTGTGTGTGTGTGTGTGTGTGTGTGTGTGTGTAAACATGACAACAAAATTATTGTCAAGATAAACTACTTGAGAAATTATGCTTCAATTCTTGAATATTGTTCTCTGTGCTTGAACATAGGTTCAATAATTAAGTACAGTCAACGGGATTTATACTTCTGAACGAAAACTAATTTTTATATAAAAAAAAGCATCGTTGTTAACATAGATCTTTGTTAATATTTGCTCCTGTTCTTTTCATAATTATTTTCAAAATAGAGAGGTTATGTATATACAATTATGATAATGCCACCAGTATTGATTACACTGTAATCTACACAAAAATTGCATTTGATATGGTGTTTATTTTTTAAGTTTTCATTGTAATTAACAAGAAACGAAAACTGGCAAGAAATTTCGTTGTTGTGAGTTTTAATAACACTTTAAGCACATCATTGGCTATATCAATGCTGAAAAACTGGAGCTAAGTTACTTTCCTAAGGACACACGATGGCAGCCAACTTTGACATGCCTAGGAGAGCTTCAAGCCGTGACCAGTGCCGGATTACCAGATAGGCAGAGTAGGCACCGGCCTATGGGCCGCACGCCTTTTAGGGGCCCAGCGACAACGAATCAAAATAATATTGAATTGATTTGATTTTGACGTATTAGGAGATAATTTGCGGGGGGCGAGATTTCGACTGCCTAGGGGCCTCCACAGGGTATAATCCGGCACTGCCCGTGACCCTTGCATCAAGAGCCGAACGGTCTATCAGCTGGGCTGCCGCAACTCTCGGCTAGGAATGAAGTGGTTCTTTATGTCAAATACGTGTAGCTGTTCGTAACCATTCTTAGGATGGCTTGAATTACAATAGTTATAAGTTATTGTCGTCTGCTAGTTTACTAGGATTCAGACTTTGTCTACGCTCTCGCTCAATACTATCAGTGTATTGAACTTCTTCAATAATTACTAACCACGAGATATCTTTTAGAAAAGGCTACAATTATTTCTCACTGCAACTATAAACAGCAATTTGTCGAAGTGCGATACGTTAAATTATACTGGCCATGGAGCATTTCAGTTTCATATCGAATAGTATTCTTTTGTCCAGCGTCCGTTTCTAATTTGTTTAAAGTGATACAAAAAAATACAAGATAAAATCACAAATGAAAGCAGGGCAAAGTTTAGTGTCATAAAACATTCCATGCAATCTATGTATATTTTATCAAAATAGTATAGATTGACTAGAAGAGATGACTGACAAAAGTGAATCATTTTCTTGTCGTTAATGAGTTGTAATTTTCGCAAGATTGCTGCTTTTACAGCTTTATAACTTAACGGTTGCTTCAGTTATACAATATTTTGAAGCTGTCAGGAACTGATCAGTCGGCGGCGACTTTCTTTGACACATATAGAACTGATATCAAGGGAGAATATATAATGGATAAGATGTCGGATCCAACTGCAAACAGCATTGACTGTGATCTGCCGTTGCATAATTTGCCCGTTAATCAGAGTCTATGTTGTTTGTTATTCTCAATAGTCCTAACAAACTGTATAGACCCAGATCTGCCGACGCATTGTGCGTAGGCAGATCTTGATCTATCTAGTCTACAGTTACATACTACTGATACTCCAATGCATACGTTTACGCCAATTATTTCAGTATTGTACAACTTTTATATTTGAATTTAACTCATTTTTGCCAGTGCAACCTATATTAGATATAATTTTCAGAATTTTTCGCCACTCCTTTTATCAGTTAATGCCTATCATTTTTTTCTTTTTTAATCCAATGCATTATTTGGGTAAAACCGTGCGACTTAACGCATGCAACACGGCCATGCTGCACATTTTTACATTACTATTAATAAGGCTAGAGAATAACAATGTTAACTAAGACAATTAAATTTCTCAATTTTATTCGATTAATAGAATCTAGCTAATCCTAGGATCGGCAGCTTTTTTTTACCTTACCCAAAGTCACCAGCATCCATGTAAGGCTATTTCATTGTGATGGATTTCAGACGAATTTCGCCACTTTGCTGATATGTTTGCTTGCTTACCTTTCTGATACGTTTGCTTGCATACCTTCCTGATACGTTTGCTTGCACACCTTCCTGGTACGTTTGCTCGCATATCTTCCTGATACGTTTAATTACATACCTTCCTGATACGTTTGCTCGCATATCTTCCTGATACGTTTAATTACATACCTTCCTGATACGCTTGCTTGCATACCTTTCTTGATACGTTTGCTTCCATGTACTTGTAAATAGTTTGAACATCATGTGGCAATAACTGTTCTTCTGTGGTACAAGTTACAGATGGTAAAAGCAGTCACGTAAGCCGTTCCAATTTTGTAAACTCCGATATATTATGTAGCACAATTAAAACGTTGCTGAATGTACTTCAGTAGATATACGCATTGTTGAACGGAGAATGCCGAGTATGCCAACATCTGCTATTTTCAGAGACAAATTTTGACTACATTTATGCCCATTGCTTGTTTGTTCTGGGTTTTTTAAACTGGTTTGTTTTGCTTTGCTTTTTTAGTTTCTGTTTTTACTTCTCAGATTGGTTGTTTTTCTGTTTTCTTATATTTTGGTTTTGCTTTTTTGCTTTTAAATTTCACAGCTGATGTTAAATCAGTCTCCAATCCACATTTAATTTGATGGATAAAACCAAGAAGACGACATTTATAATTCAAGCAATTGGCATTTGTCACATTACTGATTTCTACAAGTCCTATCGACCTTCAGTGTAATATGATAAAAAAACACAACATATTTTCAAGTAAAAGTGTTTTAATTCCCTATGTTCGAGTTTTATTTACCCATGGTGCTATACTCTTTGCTTACTCACTAAAAACATTAATCAAGCTGATGAAGCTTTGCGTGTTATGCTGGAGAGAATCTAACAAATATCTCTGGAGGCGGGGTCCTATGGAAGTAGGCAAGCAGTCTATGGGACAGAACCCCTGGTGGGACCTATAGGACGAGGCCACCGGAAGCTCGTGCATTTCAAGCGCTTCCAAGGCATGGTTTTAACCATCTAGCTATAAAGAAAACTTACCCTAGGAAATGCTCCTATTACCTCGCGCTCAAATTAAGATGCGTGGTGTGTGGATGGGATTCGCTCCCCACACCCTGATCCATCTCCGAATCCACTGTTAGCTATTTCTGATTCTTTGTTTCATCAAAGTTGTCTTCAGAGCAGTCGAGAAATTCGAAAGCTCATTCGCGCCATCTGGTATTGACAACAATGATGTGTGAGTTCCGTTGCTGAATTCCAATTTATTCCAGCGCATGGACCTGGATTTGGTAACTCTTACAGTAAATTAATCAGGCTTGGTTACAAAACTCAGCTTTTATAATTATCGTCAAACAAAGTTTATTCGTACACAATATGCACAAAAATATTGCAAGAAAATGATAGAACTTAAAGTCTCCTTTACTTTTTTAATGAAGTTATTGAATTCCATTATTTCTATTTTTTTAATAAAGTTATTGAATTCCGTTATTTCTATTTCTTTTAATAAAGTTATTGAATTCCGTTATTTCTATTTTTTTTAATAAAGTTATTGATTTCCGTTATTTCTATTTTTTTTAAATAAAGTTATTGAATTCCGTTATTTCTATTTTTTTTAAATAAAGTTATTGAATTCCGTTATTTCTATTTTTTTAAATACAAGCTATTGAGATCCAGTATTTCTGGTCTCTTCGTTCAAGATTTCAAGATTAACGAACTATAAACATGAACGATCATTAGTTAGGATCATAGCTGATACAAGTTTGCCTTTGGTATTGTATCATAGCTGATACAAACTTGCTTTTGGCATTGTATCATAGCTGTTACAAACTTGCATTTGGTATTGTATCATAGCTGTTACAAGCTTGCCTTTGGTACTGTATCATAGGTGATACAAACTTACCTTTGGTATTGTATCATAGCTGGTAAATAGGAGCAATTGTTTTGTTGGGTTTTTTTCCTTAATCATGTGACCTAGAAACGTATAACCCTGTTATACGTATCTCAAAACTGTTCGTAAGTTGCTATATTATTTTGTTTCGCTGAATTTATTTCTGGACTGTCAACAAAAAAACCCCCTCCCTATTTAGAGCTGACATTATTAATATCATATAAATCCTATAGCCTGAGCGAGTACTGAGTCAATATATACATACAGCCTCTAAATGATTGTATCGCATGATTGAAAAAAGGTGCAATTTAAATCTTAAAGGCACTTGAAGTGTTAATTTCGCTGCCACTCATTTTAGCTTGTTTCAAGAGATTCCAAAGGACGCCTCCGTAAACCGTTAAATGGATATTCATTTTACGTTAATCATATCTAATTTACAAGTAAACTAGCATTCGGGTGCATGAAATGAAAAGCATATTTATTGATTTCACACATCGTTGCATTTTCCATTACTAATTTCAGCAATGTCTGTTCTGTGGCATTAATTCCATTACCCTTATGCTTCGATCATTTATTTTTCTTTTTGCACCTTTTCAATGCAGTCATTTTAAATTACTTGTGATTTCCAAGCGTGAGAGTGAGAGATATAGTTATACCTAATATCTGTCATAAAGTAAGAATATTCGTCTGTCTGTCTGTCTGTCTGCTAGCATATATTCTTTTGAACAGATTTTCTTCCAGCTTGATATTTTTGGTCCATATGGTACACATAAGGAGATATATTTTGGCTCCCTAAAGTCTCTGTATGTGGTCATGGGTGAACTTTAGGGACTTTCTTATCATTATGGTACACATAACGAGATATAGTTTGACTCCGTAGGTCCTATCAGAGGGTCATAAGTCAAATGCACGATCTTTTCAGTTAAAATCACCAATTCGAATACTCAATCCAAACACCGTAAATGGAGTCATAGTTGGAAAAACCATAATTATATGTAAAGGATATCACGATATCGAATCAGATAAACTGAAATCAGACTTTAACACAAAATCAACTGTTTTATTTCCGCAGTTGCATTTCTTCCAATCTAAACAACAATGTGCAGAAACGTTTTTGACGCAAACGATCATAATCCTTTTTAATTTACTACAAGCTGACTGAAAATCGATTAAACGAGGAATGCATAGTGAAGTACTTCACAGATAATTATTGACACAGATACTTATTGACACAAATAATTATATTACATTGGCAAGATCTCAGTTCACCTGAAAGAACGTATATATAGTCTAAATAGATTTCAACAACAGTAAACATAAGCTAAATAAGGTAAGGATATTATTTTGCTCTCAAAGTTTACATCAGACCATTTTGTTTTATCAAAGTTCTCTATAAAATGTCAGAGGACCTCGTCGAATTTGAGTTTTGTTGAGTAAATCTTTTTGGTGGCAAATATTTTAGTGATGAAGTGTTATAAAAGAATTGCAAATTGCTAGTACATTTGAAAGAAAAGATTCATTGCAAAAATACATTATTTTGACAATACAATGGTTATATTTGGGTACAAAAGAAGACTGTGCTGAGGATATTGTCTAATGCAGCACATCTCTTCCTTCTAGGTGCAGCATGTCGGCACTTTGGTGCTAAGAGTTTCATTTTAAGAATGAGGTTTAATCTCCTGAAATCAAAGATGATTTTTCGAAAGTAAAATTATTGTGATTTTCTGGCGCTAAATGTCAAGGTCAGATTCAGTCAGGCTTAGTTGAACTATAGCTTCATGGAAGCTTACCTATTTTGCAGTTACAAAATCTAACTGCTTTTTACTTGTTTGTTACCATGTTATTTGCTAAACCTTATTCTAACTTTACTTGCAAGCTAGATAAAATTAAACTTATTTTGCAGTAGATGTACAGCGCCAGTTGAATGAAAATTAAATATAACAGACAATGAACTCATCTTTAAGTTTCTGGTTGATATCTACGTTTTGCTCTCAAAATGCTACTGTTTTAGGTTCCATACCTTTATCGTCCCTGTTTTATTCAAGATATTCAAGAAATGAAGAGGTTACACAATTCAGATTTGACCTTGTTAAGACCAATGTCATTATTGTTGTTAGTAATTTAACGTGGTAATACAATCGAAATAAAATTTTCTCACGCGAGCATTTCATTAGTCCTGATAAGCTCAGTTGATATTTTCGGACAACCTTTCACATTATGGCAATACAGTTCATGCATCACGCTTTATCTCAACGTTTAATCCTACAAAGTTTCTACTGAACATTATCCACCGTCAAAGTCTAATTGCTTGTAAGTCTAACCCAAATGCCTACCACCACATTAGGAAAACATAAAGTTCACCTAATTTGCCCTGGCTTAATCTTAGGGCTGCACAAGCATTATCTGGTGCAAACGCAGATTCAAGTCCAATGAGTGATCAATAAAATTAGGCGATTAGCTCGGATCTATCCGACTTTGAGGCATATGGATTTTCATAGTGTGCATTAATTGTAAAGATAATATATGAGCACGGTTTTCTTGGTAGAGTTTTCTTGTATTTCGCAAATTAGGTACAACAACGATTAAAATGATTGACATTTATTGTCAAAATAGATATGCATTTACTAAAATGTGTTTCCTTGCTTTTGTGTATTGTTTATTTTGTTTTTGATCTTTTGCTGCTTTGGATTCTTTTTGGAAGTGAATACATGTTAGATCTTACAATTTTTCTGATGTGCATTTTTTGGAACAATGTGTGGCGATGTTTCGTTATGGACTTTTCAAATTTGTTACAGAAACATTCGTCAGGGTTTAAAACAAGTACGAGTCTGTTTGTATTTGTAATGCATTTTTACAACGATTCTATCTAAGAAGTTAAAGTTTGCCATCGGTGCCATATTATTATAACAAAATGCGATTCATCTATTTTTTTAAAATCACTCATCATTCTAAAACTAACGGTAACATTTTGATGTATGCCTTATATTTGCATTTGTTAGATACAGTGTTTTTTTCAAATTTCATTTGCGGTGTTGTCCTTGGAGAAGATATTTTTTTACTTCGGCACAATAAAACCTTTAAAGAGTTGCTTTGCCGTAAGACACCAAAGTCCAAAACCAATAAACAAGAAAATTGATTGCAATATCAATGCATATGATTTTATGAGACACTCTTTATGCTGTTCAAAACACGCGATACTCTCGTTTTACTCCTGCGTGAAATTAAATACCTGCAACAAGAGGCCTGTTCAGATTGTTTGTGACAACAATTAGTTCATGCGACAAGGGGGTGGGCGATCAGATCACAAATCGTTGTAGAAACTGAACTGTGAGACAGTTTACAAAAATTCTAACCCTTGATGAAAATTCAATCTTACGCATACTACACCTCAGTGACAAGAGCTCCAGCAGCCAAGGGAAAAACAGCAGGCCTTGTGTTTCGGGTATATTCGACTTTCTAAATGCAATCTAAGTAATAATGTGGGACCAATCCTCATGATTGATTCTGGTGCCTTTTCTTATTGTAATCAATCAGGATAAATGACAAATCCTGTTTATAGTATGTATTTTAGTTGCACAGTTGTTTAAGGAAATTATTATTTTAAAGTGAGGCGCTCAACGTATTCATAGCCTAGTTAAACATTTAATTACAAGTTTCTAATTTGGCGGTTGCATGGGCATAGAAACTTTTTATAGTATTTAGGCGAATGAACAAGTTATTAAATTACCGTTTTATTGGAACCATATTACGATTTCATGAATTCTCGTTTTCTTTGCAGCGAAAAAGTCCAAATATTATTCAAGACAAAAATCAAAATACAGGCAGCCGCATTAAGTTATACATGTGTAACAATCATAGCTGTTGATACCGTTATTGAAAGAAATATATAACAAATATTCAATTGTAGTACCATACAGGTGAATATCAACAAAAAAACCCATAAACATTAGAATATGTGTAAATAAACATGAAATTTGAACATTTTTGGTCAAATATTTTTATTGAATAATATGATAATGAAAATAAAATTTTGTTTTGTCTCTGTTTTGGTTTTAATCTGCATTCTACACTTACGCTTAAGATATATTCAGAGAATCAGAAAATTATCTTTATCCACAAATTTTGAGAAGATAGTCTCATCCTATGAGACAACTTGCAATGAGCTAAGTCAGATTACCTCATCCTATCAATAACCTTGTAATGAGGTAAGTCATATTACCTCATGAGTAAAGTCGGATTTAATTCATCTTATCAAAATCCTTTAATGACGTAAGTCAGATTACCTCATGAGGAAAGTAGGATTAACTAATCTTTTCAAAAACCTGTAATTAGGTAAGTCAGATTACCTTATGAGGAAAGTCTGATTAACTCATCCTATCAAAAACCTGTAATGAAGTAAGTCATTCTTGTTCCTACACGATCTTCCTTTTTTCGTTTACTTCAACTCTTTAGTATGAGATCTGCATCACTTATTTATTTCTTCGCTGAACTGATTGTCTTTAACGATGCTGAGAAGTATAAAAGGCACTTTAATATCTGTTACATCCGACAATCGACAGTTGGTGGTGTGTTAGTGAGAAGAAACACGTTTACTCAAAGACTAATAAGCTTAATCCATCATTGCCAAAACCAATATTAAAAAACGATCACACTGACCTTTTTCTATTTCTGATTTCTCTATCCGCTATCGTCGATTCCGATCCATTTAATTACTGAGACGGAAATCACGTGGCTAAGTGGTTTTTAGTTGATAGGTTTCTTCTACAGTAATCTTGTCCTTTATATTACATTTACAATACATTTATCACATAAGTTTCGTACACAGAATCACCCAATAAAACGTGTCCCCATGGAAACTGAAGCAGATATATTATTTTCTTATTCAGTTCCAAAGAAGGTAATTAATGCTCCGAGTAAATTTTGCTTGGGTCATCTCTGAATAACTTATAATTTCCTTGCTTTCACGCTAATTCGAATACAAAATGTCTCACTGACGGACATTTAGAATGATGTACACAAAGTTTTGCACAATCGGTTTTAAAAATGGTTTTAATAAAATTCGTTACGTCCCTCTTTTAATGTGGCATATTACATTGACACATGATGAAATAAAAGTATGGTTATCTATGCACAAAGTATAATTCGTTAGAATTATTTTCTTTCAATGTTCTGTTTATCACAGCGCAGTCAGTATAACTATAGGATTCATTTTCTTGTCTTTGTTGTTAACATTAAAGTGGGTGCTCTACAGATACTACGAACCTCTGGGAGAGAGTGGTGGGTGTAAGTTGAAGTTGTTTACATTTGCAACATGCACAGTGGAGATAATGTTGGTATACCTCTATGTTATTTTCATGTAATGTGACTTAAATTTCTTTTGATATTGTACTTGTAGAAACTGGAAATGATCTAACCACATAGCTAACTAAAATAACTGCTATTTTGTGCTCAAAAAATCAGCTTGAATTAGTCTAAAGAATACTATCTTTAGCAGGTAATACAATAGAGAAAATTAACTTTACCAGACTAGACAATACCAGCTTCTGAAAGTGCAATGAATGAATTACCAAATAAAATGTAAAAAAGCTATCGGCTCTTCCTTTTACAATTTACCTCCGAAGTCCAGACAATGAAAATGACCAAGCAGAGCTAGCAGGTTCTTTCTAAAGGTGCACATCTGAAGTACGGCCAAGCTTTATATGCTACTGCCCATATTATACACATGCATCATACACCCAAATAAAGGGAATCAAATGTTCTTTGAGCGATACCCAAGATTTATAAGGTCTTTTTTTTAAAATTGCCAGTATAGCCAGAGAGGAAAACCTGGAAAATCCCTTTTCTTTAAAACTCTTACCTATGCAAACTACGAAACTGTTGAGTGCAACCAAAGATTATCTTTGTTGTAACAAGATGTTTCCCTGTTTGACATTAAAGATTGTCTTCGCTGTAAGATATGTTCCTGTTTGATATGAGAGGTTGTCTTTGTTGCAAGACGATGTGTCATTGTTTGACATTAGAGATTGTCTTTGTTGTAAGATGTGTTCCTGTGTGACATTAAAGATTGTTGTTCTCATAAGACGATGTGTTTGTCGTTTTTGTAAGACGATGTGTCTCTCTTTGACATTAAGAAAGTCTTTGTTGTCAGAAGAGGTGTCACTGTTGGAAATTAAAGATTGTCTTTGTTATGTGTCCGCTTGACATTAAAAATTGTCTCTGTTGTAAGACGATGTGTCACTGTTTGACATTAAAAATGTCTTTGTTGTCAGAAGACGTGTCACTATTTGAAATTAAAGATTATCTGTGTTATGTGTATCTGCTTGACTTTAAAGATTGTCTCTTTTGCAAGAAGATGTCTCACTGTTTGACATGAAAGATTGTCTGTTGTAAGAAGATGTGTGGGGATTGTTATGGTTGGGGTGGGATGCTCCCCGAGTTTTATTTAAACTATTATAGAAGTCCCACCCAGGCTATATTTTGTTGGAAGTTAAATTTAGTGAAAGATTAATAGAAAGCTCCGAGCCCCCAGTCGGAAATGCCAACGGTTAGATGGTTAAATATACAATAAAGGTTGAAATTCAATGAATAACAATTTAATAACAATTCAATAATCAAATGACTCTAATTCCCAGTTACACTCCTTCCGCTAGACCTTTTAATAAGCCTATTGCATCACTTGATTAGCAGTGTGAGATTGAGTTCTACATGTCCTTGTATTTCTTCTCATCTGGTGTATCCTTTCTCTCTCCTATTTCTCCCAATTCCTTCTCCTCTCCCTCCTCGACTTTTCTCTATATTCCTTTCCCTCCTCCTAAACTTTCTCTAGACTCTTTCTCCTCCTCTTCCACTTCCTCTACCACGACTACTCTTCTGTCGACTTCGACTGTCTCGGCTACAGCCTCAATTCCGTCTCCAACTCTTGAAGACTCGGGACCCAATGGAACCCGAAGTTCTGTGTCCCCTAAAAAGCTTCATGTGAAAACACACGGACTGTACAATCTTATTCCTTAGCCCTCTCATCTCACACTAAACACAGCCTATCATAAGATAA
This sequence comes from Megalonaias nervosa, assembly GCA_016617855.1. Taxonomy (NCBI): domain Eukaryota; kingdom Metazoa; phylum Mollusca; class Bivalvia; order Unionida; family Unionidae; genus Megalonaias; species Megalonaias nervosa. The sequence continues at coordinate 1,917 of JAECUM010056269.1, read as the reverse complement.
TGGCTATTAAATTTCTTCGGTCACACATTCGTTCACATCGATACGTTCTTGTATGGTGAAACAAACGTCATAATACAGAACGGCATCAATTACTTCTTATACATACATCAATAAATTCAGTCACATCAGTACATATTTCGAATCTCGTTATACTAAACAATATCACAATAATCAGACGCATTTCTTTACCTTACAACTCATACAAAGTACGCAAATATTTAAATATCTATGCTCTGATATATTCATACGTCCATAGCAACTAATCTTACATACTTCAGCCATTCCAAATTCAAAATTCAAGCATGTATAAGTTCTAACATAACGCATTAAAAAATGCACTAGTTTACTACGAAGCAACCTAATGGCGAATTACAATATTAATTCTGACCACAAGCTAACAATCTACATAATTCCGCCTCGCATCCAATAATTATATACGTGAGCTCAAGCCCATTTCTCAAATACGCATATAAATGAAACACTACAAAGGTAATTCTACATACTAAAATGATCCTAGTAATTAAGTATACATACTACAAATAATTACAATTATGATGCCGTAATATTCTGCAAAAATCGAGCAAATAACTTACTGACCTTTCGAGCCGTAATCTATCCTTAGAATCTACGTCTAAGTTTTGCCGCCTAATTACGATTGGCTTCGTTCGCGGGGTAACCCTATTGATCTGTCATCCTTTCAGGCGAATACTAAATTTTCTCTTACGAGTCTGAAGTAGCATTCGAGTCGGAATTGTAATCACCCCCTCTATCTCAATTCCGATTGGATATCGCTGTGAACTGATCCAATCAAACTTAGCGGACAATGTCCCTCTCGCTGTCTGTCAACGTGGGGACGGATAAGAATACGCCACGTGCACCACGTGGACTTCCTTTTGATCTTTGGACCAACCTTTAACACCTAGGTTGATAATTGCAAGCCGTTGTTTAGATAGTGCAATCTATCGCCTTTTGCCGATTCAAGTTTCCGGTCTATGGCTGGACAGGTAACCTTGCGTAAACACATGGCCGCGGTAATATTCCCAAGAGAGGTAGATTATAGCTTATACATGCCTTTGTAGCTGCGTCTTAGCAAACGTGACAATGTGTCACTGTTTGACGTTAAAGATATTTTTTTGTAAGCAGATGTGCCACAGACATGAAAGATTCCTTTGTTGTGGGAAAGCGTTTCACTTTTTGATATTAAAGATGTCTTTGTTGTCAGAAGAGGTGTCACTGTTTGAAATTAAAGATTGTCTTTGCTATGTATCCCAGACTGACATTAACTATTGTCAATGTTATAAGAAGATGTGTCACTGTTTGACTCGAAAGATGTCTTTATTGTTAGAAGATGTGTGCCTGTTTCACATTAAAAATTCACTCTGTTATAAGCAGATGTGGCAATGTTGGACATTCAAGGCTGTCTTTATTTTAAGTGTTATGTATATTTAATTTGCTTTGCTTGTTATTATTTCTTTTAATGTTTTTTTTTTAATATGCTATGGACAATTGTATTTTGGAAAAGACCTTGTCCAAAATAACTCGAATTAAAGGCTTGGATTTTTGTGACATTTCAAATAAGGATATGGTCTTAGATTGCATTATTGTGATCCAACAAAAGACTGTTCGCACATCACCACGACTCTGGCCACAAAAGTCACATCAGCAATTCCATTGTTGGATTTTTTATTTTAGAATATTACCCAAGTTTGTTCAGAACTTTAATCATTAGCACTTGTGTTCGAAATTCTAGGATTATTTTCGGCATTTATTCGCAATACTGTATATTTTCTTATATATTTTTCACTTTGTATTCAAGGGAAATAAATTGCTTACTGAACCTACAAAACGTGTTGGTTCTCACTCTTTTCTATTGCTTATTTTAAGACCATAGAGTCGTAACAATGATGTGTCCCAGTA
>JAECUM010056267.1:0-31913 GCA_016617855.1 Megalonaias nervosa | reverse complement strand
TTTTTTTGGCTTCAAGTAATAATTCAGAAATAGTTGTGTAAAAAGGGGTTAGCTTTTATTGTCTTTTTTTTATAGACTTTACCTAAGCTTTCGACTCTACTAATCAGGTAAAATTACTGACTTGTTAAGTCAAGAAAGTTGTCGTTGGAAAACTGTTTAAAGCTCTAGTCTCGATGTACACAAATCTACGTTCGGATGTGCAGATGAAAGGGCAATATACAGAATTTTTCATCTGTAATATTGGCACCATATAAGGTTGTGTATTAGACCCTCTTCTGTTCAGTCTATTTACAAATAATTTAATATCATGCCACCAACAAGAAATACACAAGAAATATCTGACATTATTGCGTTGTTCCATACTGATGACGTTGCAAACTGTGCTGATACAGTTGGTTCTTTACAAATTAATATTGTGGAGAAAGCTGTGAAAACAGAGGAACGTGTCTTAACTTAGATAAAACAGAAAGTGTGTGTGTGTGTGTGTGTGTGTGTGTGTGTGTGTGTGTGTGTGTGTGTGTGTGTGTGCTTTGGATTTTTAACGTAGCTTTAAAAATTTTCATTCATATCGCTACGATATCCGCAGTGTGAGAGTTCACAGTGATGCCTAGTACTGAGGCATCATGTTGCAAACATGTGGCATGTTGTCCCACCCAGTCACATTATCCTGACACCAGGCCGACCAGTCCTAACACTAACCTCTTAATGCTGAGCGCCAAGCGAGACAGCTGATAGTACCATTTTCATAAGTCTTTATTATGACTCATCCGGGGTTCGAACCCGCGACCTCCCGCATCCGAGGGGGACCTTCTAACCACCAGGCCACCAGGGCGGTTTGAACAAAACTTATTGTATTCGGAAACGGCAGTTCTCCGAGGAGTAACGAAAAGTGGTATTACAAGGGTAAGCAAATCCAAACTGTATCTGGGTATAAATACATGGGATTATATTTTACCCCTAAACTTATCTGGATGAAAACAAAGCAAAAACTAGCAATTCAAGCAAACAAGTCTCTAGATACAGTGAGTATATTAAAAATACTTTTCTTGACAGAAACTTTCAAACTCTGATGCTATTATCAAAGCTGTATTAACCTATGATGCTAAAATTTGGGGATATGAATATTCACATGCAGTTGAAAAGGTACATGATTTCTAAACCTTCCCGAGACATACATACAACCATCTACCACGAGAAGAATGTGGATGATTACTTCTGTTTTAATTATTATTGTAAATATATTTAGCATTGGATTAGGTTCATTAAAATGAGTTACAGGGGCGCCCGCAGAATTAATATTTGGGGAGGGGGCAAACATGAAGAAGTAAGCTACTAAGTGTCCCCCCCCCCTTATGTGCTGGCGCCCATTATAGATGATAACCGATATCCAAGACGATGTTATTTTACGATGAAAAATTTGCGAGTCGTGTTATGTATATTTAATTTGTAATTGTTAGGTTTTTTCACCGTGAGTATATATTATGTGAAATTGTATTTTGGACTTGGACTTGTCCAAAATAATGTTCATTGTGTACCTAACCAGTAACATTTATCTTGTAAACAAATAATCCATAGTTAATATTTCTCCATGACTGTGGGTTAAATATTAAGATCATTATTAATAGATGTAAACATGCTTATTTTGGTCTAGATTTAGGACATTGGTATTTCCATAATATTCTCCATGGAAATATCTGGTCTACCTGATGTTTCCCATGTTGTTCTTTATTATAATTTTAGTAATATACCTTATCTTGTTCACAGCTAAGATTCTAAAAATGAACTTTGACCCTCATCCTGGTTCTAATTTGTGTCTTACCTTTATATGTATTGTTGTTTATTTGAGATATTAGACATTATTGCATTTCACGTCTGAGCTAGAATCAGTTTTATTGTTGTGTTAAGTATTTCATTTGGGTGGAATTATTTATGGAAATTATTATTCACTGCAAATACTAAGTGCTCATCGATAATATTCTTGGACTGGAACTTGAATTTGGACTTATAATGTCTTCAGACAGGAACATATTTGGATTATATTATTGTGATACATCAAAATACTGTGGGCACATCGCCACACTATCGACCACTTGCACAAAGGCATATTCGAGATAACAGGCACGTCAAAACATTCAACATTGGAACTTGTTTGGGATACCACTGGAATTCAGTAGAAACTATATACATTTGGACTTGTGATGAATCTTTTAGGACTATTTGGGATTTAATTTGCATTGCTGTTAGTTCTTTTTAAATTTTCACTTTGTATTGTAGGGAAAAATTATTTGTTAAATTTCACAAAACTTGCTGATTTCCGCGCTTTTCTCCTCCTTAATTTAAGACTATAGAGTCGAGAAAAGTTACATGGGTTTCGAAAGTTAAAAGACATACTATTTCAAATATTGATTTGACTATAGCTGGTTCGCACAGGATGTAGGAGATGAAAGAGTATTTTTTATATTGAATTTCAGACTACGTCTTAAAGGCAATTTAATTCAGGGCTGGAATTCAGCTGTAAGGAGGTCACAAGAGACGTATCACATTTGCAAATGTTATGATAACTTTTTCCGTTCAGCTTTATACAGACATTAATTTACCTACCCATCTACAAAATGCGTTAAGCAGACTTCGTTGTTCCTCTCATAACTTTGCTATAGAGGAATGACGGCATGATGCCCCACCCACCCCCAATTCAACGTATATGTATATTATGTAATGACAGACAAACAGAAGATGAGCATCACTTTGCTTTACAATGCCCTTTTCATGCAGATGTCAAAAATGGATTCATACCAGAAATGTTTTAACGGATAACACACATGTGAAGAAATCTTCTATAATTTGATAAAGTCAAAAAGCCATGTCATAATACCTCAACTTGCACAATTCGTCTTTTCAGCATTCAACAAAAGAGATCAAATGTACACGTAATTATATTGTTATTTTATTTTATTTTTTCTCTACCAATACGGAAGATCACAACTATGTAGTTATACATTTCTTGTTCTGTTTCATCTTCTACATATTTCCATCTTTTCTTTCCTTTTTCACCTTTCTGTGTTAAATCTATTTGTAATTTGGCACTTCTACATCATTGCAATATTGTTGAGTAACAGTAGTATTATGGGCGTACGGCATACATTACCAAGAAAATATTGTCATTGTCAATGAAATATCCGGTGTTAAACGCCTGCGTCACCTGTGTGACTTTTACTATAAGCGACCGGAAATTGAGCCAACCAATACATTAGCAGCAGGCAGGGTGAACCCTACAAATTGGTTTCGAGCAAGTTTTTCATAAAATAAAGGTTCCTACGGGGGCTGAAAAATAAGGTCAATAACGCTAAACCGAACCTCCTAACTTTTATTATTACCAAAACGGATAATGTTAGCTTATTTTTGTTATTTTATTTTTGACTTTTTGTTTTTATGTTATAATGCGTTTAGTTTACTCGCCGGGTCACTCAATTTTTGTCGTTCACCCTGCCTGCTGCTGTAATTTAAACAATGCAAATTCAAATTTTAACATTTTAGGAAATATCAAGTTAGTTCCCCCTTTTAGTGAAAAGGAAGTAGACAAATATTTTATTCATTTTGAAAAGTCGCTGAGAATTCGAAATGGCCAAGAGAGTATTGGACTCAATTATTGCAGAGTGTACTTTATGGCAAGGCCAGAGAGATCTATATATCTCTGTCAGTACAACAAAGTTCTGATTACGATTTGGTTAAGGAATGCATCTTGAAGGGTTATGAATTAATCCCTGAGGCTTATCGGCAAAAGTTCAGAAACTACAAAAAGAAACTAGACACACTTATGTTGAATTTGCTAGAGAAAAAGAACAGTTGTTCAAGAGATGGTGTCTGTCTGAGAAAATTGAACATGATTATGAAAGACTCGAACAACTGGTATTACTCGAAGAGTTTAAAAACTGTATTCCTAGTGATATCAAAAATCACCTTGAAGATCATGAGGTCAAAACCTTGGAAAATGCTGCTCTTGCTGCTGATAAGTATTCCTTAACTCATAAAGTTCCTGCTGTAAGCAAATCTTTCACGCAGCAGTCCACTAATAGAAAGGTGTTTCAACCAAATACGACTCTCAGTAAAACTCAATCTGGCACAAATTCTAAAAATCAAGCCTCTGAGAGACTTGATTCAAAATCCTTGTCTATTCCTACGTGTACCTATTGTAAGAAAAAAGGACACGTCATTTCTGATTGCTTCAAATTGAAATATAGGCATCAGAATCAAGATAGACCTATCCCAAATGCTCTTATTTTTAAGAGGTCAAGGTCACGGTCATGTATTGAAAACAATACATTTGTTGGGTTTGAAAAACCTCAGTCTGATTGTGTTTTGGAGAATTTTGAACCATTCATGTCGAAGGGTTCTATATCACTCTTGGGTGATTTGGCCAATCCTATCCCTATTAAAATTTTGAGGGATACAGGAGCTTCTCAGAGTCTTTTAGTTTCAGGTATTTTGCCTTCTTCTGAGAAGACCTGTTCTAATGAGTGTTCTCATTCAGGGAGTAGAGTGCGGCTTTGTTAATGTTCCTCTCCATTCTGTTAATTTGTCATCAGACTTAGTTTCAGGACCTGTGACAGTCGGTGTAGTGTCTACTTTACCCGTTGAGGGCATTCATTTGTTGCTAGGCAATGACTTAGCTGGAGACAAGGTTGTGGTTAATCCACTTGTAACTGACAAGCCTTCTTTGGATCAGAAAGTTGATCCTATTGAAAAAGAAATCCCTGATTTATTCCCAGCTTGTGCAGTTACCAGAGCTATGGCAAAGAAAGCTCTTGAGAATGATTTTGACAAGGAGTGTATTTCTTTAGCTGACACATGTATTGGTCAGGCTTTTGATGAGGTCACTTTCACTTCTAATTTGGATCAGTCAAAAGGTATTGATCATAGTGATCCTCTTTTGAATACTCATTCTCTTTTATCTGATCAGGGTGATAAACGACAATCACTTGTCGTCGAACAGGAGAAGGATCCTGAGATCTCCTGTTTGTTTCAGCGGGCCGTTAGTGAAACTGAAGCCACTGATGTACCTGTCTGTTACTTCATTAAAAATGGAGTCCTTATGAGAAAATGGAGACCTCCCGAGGTACCTGCTAGTGACGAATGGTCAGTAAAATATCAGATTGTGGTTCCGAAACCTTACAGACAGGAAATACTTAGTTTGGCCCATGAAACTCCTATGGCTGGTCATTTAGGGATAAATAAAACGTATCACAAGATCTTGACTCACTTCTATTGGCCAAAAATTAAAAGTGATGTGTGCAAGTTTTGTAGATCTTGTCATACTTGTCAAATTGTAGGAAAACCAAATCAAAAGATACTTAAAGCTCATCTGCAACCAATTCCTGCATTTGACGAACCATTCAGTAGAACTATGGGAGATTGTGTTAGTCCCTTACCAAAGACCAAGTCAGGTAACCAAAATTTGTTGACCATCAAGTGTGCGTCAACATGTTTTCCAGAGGTAATTCCTTCGAGGAATTTTGCTCAATTTGGCCTTCTCAAATTTATTCAGTCTGGTCCGGGATTGGATATATGAATTTGGCTGATATATGAAATTGGCTAAAAATTGAAATTTAAATTCCCTAGTTCATTTTATTTGAAATTTTAGTGAAAACAACAGGCTTTAAAAATGTCAAAAGTGGAGAGTTTTCTTTCTAACCCAACTCAAGAACAGTTGGATAGTCTGAAAAAGGATGAGTTGCTTGAACTTGCCAGAAAGTACGATCTTTCTGAAGCAAAAGCTTCCTTGACAAAACAAGAAATCAAGAAAATTTTAGTTCAACATTTGGTAGAACAGAATGTTTTTGACCAAAGTGTTTTGGCATCTGTCAGTAAGTCTATGACAGACTCTAACAGTAAGAAATTAGAACTAAAAATAAAAAAAAAGTGGAAATAGAGTTAAGGAAGCTCTAGCTTCAGAGTCAGAATGAACAAATGAAATTACAATTAGAAGAAAGGGAAAAAGAAAGACAAATGCAATTAGAAGAAAGGGAAAAAGAAAGACAAATGCAATTAGAAGAAAGGGAAAAAGAAAGGCAAATAGAATTACAAAAGGAACAAAGACAAATAGAAGAAAGGGAAAAAGAAAGGCAGATAGAATTACAAAAGGAACAAAGACAAATAGAAGAAAGGGAAAAAGAAAGGCAAATAGAATTACAAAAGGAACAAATGCAATTTGAAGAAAGGGAGAGAGACAGACAGATGCAAATTAAAATGAAAGAATTGGATCTGGCAAGTGACATGCACGATTCCATTTCCCGTGTATAGAAATATCATTTCATATACACCTTTGTGTAAATTCATAAGAGTTCTTCTTATGTAATTGTTTTTTTACCTCATGTATAATTTACATCTGGTAAAAAAGAAAGCTTTATTACATAAATCTTTCTTTTTTCTTTATGGGGGAAAGTGTTACGACCCTGTAGTCAAATTACATATGTGTTAAAATTTAAATTCTTCTAATTCTTTGTTTCATTTTTATTTTATTTTTATGCCACTAAATGTTGTTATTATTATTATGGTGATGATTATGTTATCAAGATCTAATAGTATGTTAGAAACATCGTAATTATTTAAAACGTAAATGTGACTCGTGTAAGCACGAACTTTGTATGATAGTAAATTCGTCGCAAGTAAACATTCAGCAGTAGCTATGTAAATGATTGGCTGATACTTGTTTAGGTTTTCGTAATGTCCAGATGGATTGCGAAATCACACGTGTACTTCATGCGTGTGTACATGTAATGACGCATTAGCTTGTTTTAAATGCTCAGTTACCTGTAAGAAATGTTTAGTCAGAGTCGTAATCGTAGTCATAGAGTGGTCAGTCATAGCTGAGAGTCACATCATAACATCTTACAGAGTTTCTAATACCTTAAGGAAAAGGTATTTCTGTGTTGGAGAGAGGTGTTTGTTCATTCGTACGTGTTAGGAACAACATGTGTGTTGTTAGTGGTGGTAGCTGTATTTCATCTACTTTCTAAGTAATTATTTTCCTTGGAGAACAACACTACTGGCTTTGGACAAAGACATTTGATGAAATTACTTCTAAATCGGAACAGAACAATACAAATTGTGCTTTACAGTGAAAATTCTGGACATTCTGTGTTAGCCTTCGTCTGACGTCATCATCCGCCATCTTGGAACGGAACTGGGATTCAGACTGTATCAAATTAGAACTGTTTATTCACAGGACTTATGTTTTCGCAAATTTAGAACATAATTTTGGGAATCTTCTTCGTAAATCGTAAGTCTTGTTTCACCTATTTACCTTTTCACCGTGTTTTCTAGGGAAATAAATTATTTTTGTTAAAATTTACAAAGCTTGTTGTCTTCACTCTTTCTTTGTGTTACTTTGAACGAGCCGATACGTAACACATTCAGCTAGATTAGCTCGAGAGGGATTAGAGGCAATTAGAAAATATTTACCTACCCGTGATGCTGTCAAGCAACAATTACAACAACGACAAGAATCTCATGTTGAATTTGAAGAGGATACAAAACAATTATTTAAACCAATTACTGAACAACTAAACCTCTTCTTCCTGTTTTAGAGAAAACCGCTGAGGCAACTGAAAAAATAGCAGAAAGAACAAAACAGACAAAAAAACTTTTACGTGGACTTCCAGCTGTTGCTGCTGCTCAACCAATACAACCAATACCAGCAGCGCCACCGGCCCCTAAACAAAAGATTCTTACAATGAGTAATGCTGAACTGATGGATAAATTTAATGAAAAGACTATTAATGTAATTACTAACATTAAAAACTTTGACCAATTATCCGAATTTGCTGGGAGGGGTTTTAGTCAAAGAGATAAATTATTAAAACCTGAATATAATAAAGATATTAAGACCCGTGAACAATGGCAAAGAGTATTATATCGCATACGTGCTAACGTTGAACGAATTAAATCTGATGATCCAGTATATAAAGATTATGTTAATGCCTTTGATTATTATATCGAATTATACAAGAAAAAAGCAAAACAACGTGGAGAACAAAGAAAACAAGCGAAAGAAGAAAAAAGAAAAGCAAAAGCGGAAGAAATAAAACAACAGAAAGAACAGAAAGAACGAGAAAGAGAAGAAAAAAGAAGAGCAAAAGAGGAAGAAGCAAAACAAATTAAAGAACAGAAACAACAAGAAAAGGAAGAAAAAAGAAAAGCAAAAGAAGAAGCAGCAGCATCAAAACGAAAATATACAAAAAGAACACAAGCTCCTCCTCCTTCTGAAACATTGGAATTACCAACACCATTACCACCACAACAACAACCATCGCCACCACGATCACCAAAGGAAGAAGCAGCTAGTGTGTTAGAATTACAGAGAGATACTGGAGAGGGAAATATAGAGAAGAAAAGGCAGCGATCAATATTAACTCAACCGGGCGTAGGAAAACCAGGGGGAATGGCATCATTGGGAAGAGAAGGAGTTGAGGCGTTGAAATAGTATAATCGGATGAAAAAGAGAGAAAAGCAGCAAAACTAGAATTCATTGAAAAATTACTTGATAAATCTGATAAGGAAGAATTAATGATACATCTGGTGGAAGTGAGAGAACATAAACAGGAACTGATGGAACGATTATCAAAAGAAAAAATAAAGGTTAGGAGAGAAACTTTACAAGAAAGAATAACAGAATTATCAGAATTTGACGAAAAACTGAATTCAGGTTTAAAAGAACCTTCTACTGGAAGTGGTCTCTCTACTGGAGGTGATTTTACTCTATGTCCTAATAACGTTATCTCTGATGTTGAACGTCTCAAAATACTAATCGGAGGAAAACGAGCTGGTAATAATTCTCCAGAAATAATTAATGAAGCAGCTGATATTTGCAGACGATTATTTACAGGCGGTATCATGGACGTTGATATTTATCAGTCTCTTATTAACGAAATTGCCGATGACTACTACAGTGACTAAGTACGTAATTAAATACAATTACTATAATAAAATGATTGTACATAGTACTCAACGTGGACCAACCATGGTCAGGGCAATAAATTCACGATTACCAGTATACAAAACAACCTACGGAGATGGACTAGGTGATGTTGTTCAGGGTCTATTTAGAAGGATAGCTCCAAAAGCAATACCGATCGCAAGGCAACTGGAAATGAAAGCTATTGATGTTGTTCGTAAAAAAGGTATTGGTGCTATGGGTAATCTCGCTGGTAAAGCATTTTCAGCGATCAAAGATAGACTAGCACGATTAATACGACGAAAACCTCAACCACCAGTAAAATTACCTAATACTGAAGTAATGCCTGCAAATGTCAGTAAAATAATAAATCAAGTTGCTAATCAAAAACTATCAGAGTTGGCTGATGTACCAATGTCAGAAAAAGAAAATAATATAACCGCTAGTCTGATAGCAGGAAGTGGTCTTCGTTTTAGACGATAATAATTATAATAAAGATGTTCAAGCGCATATCTTATCCAGCATTTGACATGGACGCACCGGTACTCAAAGATGAGTCTGTGCGTGATTATCAATATTATTCTTATGACGCTCGAATTCCAGATCAGCGTGGACGAATTGAATTACAGGTTCAGGATGCAAGTAGGTATTTCTTACCCGCTGAGGCTTTTATTGAAGTAGAAGGTGAAATTTTAAATATCGCTAATCCTGCATTACCAGTAGCTTATGGAGACAATGTTAGTGTCGGTTTTGTTAATAATGGTATTATGGCGTTATTTGATAGCGCTACGTATATGATTGACGGAAAAAATATTGAATCAATTCAGAAAGACGTTGACGTTGCAACGACAATACTTGGCCTTGCAAGATACAGCGACGATTATTCAAGATCGGCTGGCCCGTCAATGATGTTTGTAAAAGATACTTCTAATTTTCCAGAGTATCAACAATATGAAATAAGACGACCAAGAAATTTTGCTGGAAACGCCGATGCGGATGTACAAAGTATGATTATTAATGTAGATGCAGATTTCAACTTAGGATTTAGATCACGTCGAGCAATGTTGCAGGGTGGAAGAAGAGCATTTTCATGTGCCATTCCACTGTCACATATTTTTGGATTTTGCAGAAATGTCAGAAAAGTCATTTTCGGAGCTAAGCACACAGTTGTACTTGTACGAAAAGCAACCGACGATGATGCAATCTGACGACCCATCGGTGTTGATGCTGGTAAAGTAATTCTTACAAAACTTTCATTATGGATGCCAGTAATGACTCCAACAATACCTGAAGAACGTCTACTCTCTTTTATGAATCAAGGTGGTAAATCAGCGTTGTCATGGTTAACAATGACCACAGATGCTGTTCAGAACGCAATTAATGGTTTATTTACATGGCAAATAGCTTCTCAACAGGGAATAGCCGCACCACGACATATATTTATTGCATTTCAAGATGTTACACGAGTAAACAGTCAAAATCACAGTATTATGATATTTGATAATCTTGGTGTTTCCGAGGTTTCTTTAAGAATAAATGGACATCAAGAACCATCTGAGGATATTTTATTAAATTTTGATCAAAATCATGTAGCACGTGCATTTCATCGTCTGATGACGTTCATGGGACGTGATCAAAATATTGATACTGGTTTACAAATATCACAATTGGATTTTACAACCTTATATCCAATTTATTACTTTTCGCTCGAACATTTAGATTTAACCAGACAGTCAGTAGTCGATATACACTTTCGAGCTCGTGTGACACCACCAGTAGCACCAGCACCACTTATCCCTAATTACAGAGCAATTGCTGTCATACTCAGCGATAAATCAATGTTACTTGAAGGTGTTGGTGGACGAATGTGTGTAGTTGATGCTCCAGTAGAAAACATGTAATTAGATCGTTTATAAATATTATAATGTCGTATAATCACGTTAGTGTTAGTCTGACTTCTGGTCAGATTAAAAGGATACAATCAGCATCAAAAAATGACTGTGGGTTAAAAATATCGCTAAAGAAAGATCAGATGAGCTGTTCAAATAAATTATCTCTTACAGAACGTCAGCTCAGGCATTTCTATGAAGCCAAAAAATCAAATAAAGGTATAAAACTTAATCTTTCTGCGGGTGCCATTAAAGACATCATTAAGACGGGTGGTATATTTCCACTTCTTGCTCCTATACCAGCATTAATAGCCGCTGCAGCCCCAGCTGTTGCAAAAGCAGCTGCATTAGGCGCTGTTGGAACCGCTGCTGGAATGGCATTAAAGAAAACAACAGGAAAGGGAATTTAAAAAAAGGGAAGGGGTCTAAGATTGCCAGGGACTCCACATTCATGGTACGGAAAAGGCCTAAGATTACCAGGGACAGTTTACTGATATCTCCTATGTCCAATTTTGATTTACTAGATGCTGCTAAAAAATTAAAAATAAAAAATTTTAGAGGAGTTTTTATGCGTGATCAATTACCAAAACAACCAAACAATATTGAAACCGGTATTATTAATCTCGATGAAAACTCTGGTCCAGGCACACATTGGGTTGGATATGCAATTGATCCACGTGGAATTATTTATTTTGATTCATATGGACTAGCTCCACCAAAAGAATTCTTAAAGTATATTAGCGGCTATCAAAGTACTCCAATATGGTATTCAACGTTACCAACACAAACATTAACTGATCCACCAATATGTGGTCGAGAAGTACTTAATGTACTTGATGCTGTATCAAAATCAACAAAACCACCTCACAAAGTCGTGTTTGAATATACTACGTTGTCACATTTAAACAGATATCAATAAATAATAATGGTGGATATTTATGGAAGATCTTCTCGTGGTAAAGCTCAGCAGCAAGCTGATTGATCTAAATACGCAACTCTCGATCAGCTCAGAAATTAGATTGATGATTTATTAAACATAACCAGTGTTGATCAAAATGAAGTAGTTGTTTTTCAGGATAAACAAGGACGATTAAAAACTAGTAATATACAACTGCCAGATGTACTTATACGAGTTCCTAATGCTGTTGTTAATAATATAGTTACTTTTACTGATCAGAGTAAAATACAAGATTCCGGTACGTCAGTCAGCGATTATATTAAGAAAGCTGGTGATTCATTCACGGGTGACATTATTATGAATCGAAATAAAATTATAGACCTTGGAAACCCAGTCACAGATACAGACGCTGCAACAAAGAAATATGTCGACGATCAAGAATCTAAATACGTATTGGCCAACGGCGGTATAATGCGTGCATTTCTCAACATGAATAATAATGGTATTAATAATCTTAGAACACCGGAATTAGATTTTGATGCTGTGACGAAGAAATATGTAGACGATAGCAACATTCCTCTAAAAAAATTAATGACGAAATGACTACACTAAATAATACTTTTTCCAGACATGTAGAAACGTTCTTAAATTTTCGTAGAAATATAAACAAAACCATTAAAGATTTTTTTGGGGAACAACCAACCGTTGACATAAAACTCTCCGACGTTAACATGAAACTCAATGATATTGTCAGTGGAATACCTAATATTGTTCAAAAAACTAATCTGATTAAAATTCCACACGGACAAATTAAAAATACCGTATATACAGTAGCATCAGGATTAACAACATGGTCACAGCAAAATAACACTATTAAATATACCGCAGAAGTTACTGGTGTTTATAGACTGTCTATATTCAGCTCTGCAAAGTTTAAAATTTATACTACAACATTTCCGTGGCGTCATTCAACAGATGCTTTCTCTGGAGTTGTATCTATAGTGTTAAATAAAGATGCTGAAGAAATATTTTTACTGGAAGCAGATGATCAAACAATAACCGCAACGTCTTACTGGTGGTGTTTGGAATTTGTAGCTGAAACACCACAATTAGTCACTTAATATAACAATAATGGATCAACCTCAGTCTAGCATCGACGTTCAACGTTACAGATGCAATCAGGTATGTGAGCGTCTGACTAAACTAAATAATTTTATTGATTATTATAACACGAAAATAAAAAAATACAAAAGGCGTATAGTTGTTATTGATGTAGTTGTTTACTCGGTTTCTGCTGTTATTGCTGGAACAGGATTATTACTATCAACATTGACGATGACAGCGCCTACTGTTATAACCATCATTGTTTCAGCATCAACGACTATTGCTGGTGTTCTCGGTATTATAGCCAAAAAGATAGATACCTGTACAAATGCTAAATTGCACGATTATATGATTAAATTACATACAGTGGCAGAGGCATGCTCTAAACTATCTTTGTACATTTCTTCGTGTGTTAGTGATGGTGAAATATCCGATAATAAATTCGCGATGATGATGAAAACCTATGATGACGCTTTTAAGGTGATCGCTAATGATTTTAACGAATTAAATAATAATGATAATAATAATGACAGACAGGGAGTTACTTCAACAGATCGTCACTAATACGACACCGTCAAAAACTACTATGATATCGTTAAGTTCGACCAATCCTGAATTTAGTGTCAATTTTCCAACCGCAATTCCTGCAAAGGAAATAGCATTAGCACAATTGCGAGTTTATTATAGCTGGCCAAATATTAGATCAAAACCATTTGGTGGACTACAGCCAAATAATTCATTAGTATTTGCTAATAAGAATAAGCCTGATGGAACTCCTGATTGGCAAGTAGTTGCTATTCCAACGGGCAGTTATCAAATAGAGCAGATTAATGATGAGTTCCAACGCAGAATTAAATCTATTACAGGAAAAGAATCAAAAATAGCAATTACTGTTCACGAACCAACACTATCTGCGGTTATTGAAATAAATTCCCCTGATTATTCTGTAGATATTTATCAAAGTTCGATTAGATCAGTATTAGGATGGCCTGATGTCCACCGGTTTATCAAGGACCACCAGAACCACAACGATCTGATTTCGTCGTAGATGTTGAAAAATTTATAAAACTTCCAGAATATCGAAAAACTTATCCGTTTATAGAGATTCCGGATGCTTATCGTGGTTATGCACAGTATAATCATTTTATAGATTTTGTTCGGGGTAAAGGTACAACAAGAATAGTAACAATTAATGTTGAAGAAATTAACTCAAAATCAAAACCAATTAAATCTGAACATGGACGTGTACTTAATGATCTAAGAAATTTATTTTCCAGCATCAGCACTTCCTACAACGATGACTTAAAAAATCAAATAATTGAAACAATACAACATTTGAATCAGGTTGCATCAGACTTAGAATAGAGAAAAAACATTAAACGTACCGGTAGATAGATTTCTTAGTACTTATATAGTTAATGAAGATGATCCTATTCAGCGTGTAAGCTATAAACGTTTATTCAAAACATTATTTCTTAAATATTATGGAATCACAGAAGAACAGATACCAACATTTGTAATTCCGGGATTTAACTCTGAGGAGCTAAAGAAGTCAGTTAATGATCTTATTGATGAACACTTTAAAAGAATATGTGATTCATGGAAAAAATTAATACCTACACCAACTATTCTTAAATATAATAATGATCCACATGATGGAGGTCGCCATATCTCACCTGGTATTGTTAATATAACATCTACGATCGCGGTCAATCTAGTATGTGACGTAATTGATGACAGCTATCAAGTAGATCTTTCAAAGTCTAACCAGGCCCAACAGGGGTATATACTATATGCATTTAGCCCTCAAGTACCGCCCGGGTGGTTAATTATATCTGAGCCAATTAATCCAATTTATCTACGTGTACATAATCCATTATTGTCAAGAATAAATTTCAAACTTACTGACCAGACAGGAAACATTTTGGATCTACGAGAAGAGTCACTTAATATTAATTTGTATATACGCTCGTAGAACGTCCGAGTAAATAATCAGGGGGGAAAAAATAATCTGATGGGTAAATAGGTACTCTAATTCATAAAATTATTAAAAAAAACATGGTTTTTACCCCTGGGGTTTTTGCTCTCAAAAAATCAGAAAAATCATTAAAATTTAATTTAATTTTTTTAAAAATATATTATAAGATCTTTTTTTTTCTTAAATAACGTTAATTTGATCAATGTGTTTTGGCAGGTTCAATTCCTATTGCACATGTAATAAAGCGAGATAACTCTGTCCCCCCTCTCTCCGCAGAGTAAATTGAACGATTATTTCCCTTACTACTACGTTCGATTTACAGACAACAAATACATCTTGTTTTTCGTTAATTATTTAGTGATTTATTTGTTCTCCGTTAGCAATTAGTTGTTAGTAAAGCATCAATTTGTAACAGAGAGGGATATTGATGCATCTTTTAACTCTGATAACCTTAAATTCACGTCCTTAAATTCACGTCGGTTTATACGAGTGCGTGGAGTTATTTTTATCTCTAACACATGTATTTTGACCTTAACTAACTATAACTCATACGTGCAATTATTTTATGAATTATATTTAAAGAATTGAAGTAAATTCACGCTGCAGTTCTACATTCTATTAGTAATACAAGTTCTGTGAGACAGCGCAAATATGTTATATATACTTAAATTTAACTGTATTATTGATAAGAGAGCAGTGGCCGAAGTGGTAAGGCGTTTAGACGTAGATCGAAGTTGTGCAGACTCTCGCGTGTTCGAGTCTCCAAAAATGCTAAAGATATTTTATCTTGCATTTGGCGACGGATGCTATTTATAATTGGGGGGTACGAAACCCAACAGAAAAATAATACAACTTTCCCACCATGTAACCACGTGGTGGGTGTAATTTTGCACTCCCCGGGGTTTTATATGGGGGGAGTTGTATAAAATCTGTTGGACGTAGATAAATCCCCCCTTGTATTCCGTCCATAGTTAAGTTTATTGTTAAGTTTATTGTTAAGTTTATGTTTGTACTGTCTGCAAAAATCAAAATCATCACCATTTGTATATATTCATGTTCATACAATCATATGTCATTAGGATAAGTTTATGTTTGTACTGTCTGCAAAAATCAAAATCATCACCATTTGTATATATTCCATGTTCATACAATCATATGTCATTAGGATAAGTTTATATGTAACCTCTGATCCTGCTAGGATGTCATATGGCAACCTAGGGGATCACATGAGGTTGAGTCTGTATAAATGTGTTTCGTCTAATTTCGAATATCCTCTGAGCTTTCTAGGATGTTGTTTGACAACTTAGGAGTTCACATGGGGATAAATTGTGTCTGTCTGTTTCGTCTTTCGAATTTCCTCTGATCCTGCTAGGATGTTATATAACAACCTAGGGGTCACATGGGGATTAATTCAAATGCCCCTGAACTTGCTAGCATGTCATATGGCAAGCTAGAAGTTCATATGGGGTTGTGTTGTGATTATATGTTTTGTAAATATTTTTTATTTTAAAGAAATATTTATATATATAATGAACCAAGAAAACATTAATGATATTATTTCTGCTATTAAAAAATTAAAACATAACGGAATAAGTCTCTCTGATAATCTCGATCCTGAAAAAATATTATGCGATTATGAAATATTAAAACAAAGAAAATTTGAAAATAAATACACATTACCATCCAATTATAAATTCGTAAAATTAATCTATCAGTCTATGTTAGAATCCTTGGCAATGGTAAATGAAAAACAGGTAAAGCTATTTGCTCCTCTTGCACGTTCGATCGAAAATATCAGATCCGAACTATCTCGTGAATACGAGAAAAAGAAGATTGTGGACAATCGTGTAATGCAATTAAGAAAAATTATGTTATTTGATTCTGTCAAAAATGAGAGTGACACTGAGAGTAGCGACGGTGAAGGTACCCATGGTAAAATATAGAGTCGAACTATATACAATATAAAAAAAAAATATTTATTTGTTAAGAAGACAGAGTTAGATATATTCAAATATAATCAGCTGATCATATTTTATTGAAAAAGCAGATTTGTATACTTTATTTGCGACAAATTGTACCGATTGTGGATGTATGCTAAAATATCTGGCAGCTGCATTAATTGAGGGAAAAGTCATTTCTTGGTCTGTTTCTACATTTATGGATATAACCAACCACGGGATCTTTGGATGTTTTCCAGTATTTCCACGTGCAGAATTCTGACTAGGTGTAATAGCTTGCAGGTTAGATAACCGATTATTTTTGGGATCTCCATCAATGTGATCAACTACAAATCCATTTTCAACTACTCCACGAAAACATTCGAATACGAATATATGAGAGTAATAATTTTTTCCCTCAACACGGATTCTGAGATAACCAAATTTATTAACACTACCTACTGGTTTTTTCAATCTGCAGTGTCTGACTACACCATCTCGGGATGCTTCATAATTTGTATATACTGGATGTTTAACAAATTCGTGTTTCTCATAATACTCAATTTTCAATTGTCTTATAATATCATTTTGGATCTGATTTGTCTTAGCCATTTTATATAATAATATTATTTGTCTAAATCATTGTTTTGAAATCTGATCAGATAATCTTCTACGGTTTGTATAGGAGATTTACCTGACAATGTATTATTTTTTTGTCATAATATCGTTTTAGTTCCCTGTATTTTTTCCGCCACATTTTAAACACAATTGAGCTTTTCCTCTGACTCCAACACCACATTGCACACATGGTATTGGTCCTGTACTTCCATTTTTGATACTTTGCGCATGATTTCCGCAGTATTCATTCACGCACGATTTATTACAAGGAGAAGTATGTCCAATTTTAAGCCAAGCACATTTGTTTTTTGTTTCAAGCATTATATACATACCAAAATTTTAATTTAAATATTTGTCTTAATTATATGAACGAATTATCTGCAATTGAACCTAAAAGAGCTAGATTTGATCTTGACAAACTATCAGAATATAAATTTAGTACTTTGATGCAAGATCTGGCATTAACAAATGAGGATATAACCGAACGTATCCGTGAAGCAAAGAATGAATTTCGTAATGATGGTGCTGCTCATGTATGGTCAACATTCAGAGTCGGAAATGTTACTAATATGATGAATGACAAACGAGGAAAAGCGATTATTAATCACCTTGATGATCAAAAATATTTTATTTTAATAAAATTTATTGTAAATACAGAAGAAGATACTTGGATTATTCGTGATAAGCGCGATCAAGTCCGCATACAGTCAGGAAGTAATATTGTCCTTTTGAGTAATAAATCTAAACCCGGAATACTAACCGGTGTTGATAAGCCATATTATGAACGTGCATATCCAGTTACTGCGGTTGTATATGCAATATATCCGCTTAATAATAAACCTGACGTCCGGGATCTTAAGCCGATGAAACTGTCAGAGTCAAGAATAAACTGTGTAGCTGAACGAGTTACAGAACATTTCATAAACGCGATACGTGGTAATGGTTTAACAGATTTAAGGCGTAAAAAAATAAATACGTGGGCAGAATCAGTTAAAGATACTGGGGCATCTATTAAAGATGTTGCTGATCAAGAAAAGAAATTAAGATTTCCAATAACAGTAAAGACGTTAACCGGAGAGATTTTATATAAACCAAAATACATAAAAAATGGAGCTCCTATAGATATTATTGATCATAATTCGCATGCGTGGACCTCAGCAGTAACAATATTTCCACGAGATAGAACGGTTAAATTTTATGATGGTCATATATTTGATTTTATCAAAAATATCAGTAAAAGTGACCCTGTATCCGTTTGGTTATTTCAAAGTTCAGAATATGATTATTACGATCAGTTTGTACGGCCTAATGGTGATATTTACCGTACAGAATCTCTTAATGTAGAAATGGAACATCTTGCGCTGAAATATACTTCAGACGATGTCAAAGTTAGACAATTATTAAATAATTGTTTTACAGTTCCATCTGTAGCGGCTCATTTCGCTCAGGAGAAAAATTTATGGAAACCAACACGATCGGAATTTCTTGAAGATATTCAGAAAAGCTGTGTAGAATATGGACACGGAGGATTGTGGAATACTAAATATAAGTATAATGACGTTATATCTGTTGATATGGTAGCATGTTATCCTGGAAGTTTTCTTGGATACGGAGAATGTTCTGAATACTTTAAGAGATTCGGACATCCATCACACGAGATGACCAGGGTTGCGATAAACGGACATTTACCAGATTTTGACTTAACCGGATTTGCTCATGTAGAATCATTTGAGTTTGCAGAAAATCTCCATCCGATTACTTATGCTTGGTTTGGAAGACATTTTTCAGAAAAATGTTGGGTTCCAATAGTACTATTGCGATATATGCTTGATGTTGGAGTTTTAATATTATTGAAGGTGAGTGAGGCAATTATATCGTATCGGTTACAAAAGCAAGTTTGGTTACCAGAACCAAATAGATTTAATATTGATGATGCCAGGAAAGAATTTCCTAATCTTAATGAAGATGACATTATTAAAATTACTAATAATATAGTAAATGCAGAGATGAGCACGATGAAAAACTTGCAAAAGATCTTGGTAGAAAGATAATTGGTAAATTTACTCAAGGAGGAGCATATGATCATAAAAGACACTGTACAAGATTGATTATGGACGATGCTGAACTCGATTTAATAATTGCTGATACAACGGAAAAAAACACATTTATAAATCGGAGTAATGCTTATTTGTCAGACGGAACCAAACTAGGTACAATTGTGAGTTATCTTGATGGTGACTCACCGCAATTTACTCATTTAAGATCATCTATGTTGGCATATGTTTCTATAAATCTACTGTCTATGATAAATAGATTTCCTCGTGATGCTGTCAGAGTCGCCACGGATTCGTTTTATATAAATAAAAAATATACAGATTTGTTAAAACCGCTACTTGGTAATGGTGAATGGGGATCATGGAGAATAAAACAAGAAAATATACTTAGTTATTCTGAATCCGCCGACGTTGAAATTAAGGAAATATATTACAAAAATAATCAAATATCAGAATTGTCATCGGCACCATCTGTATATGATCCTGTGGCTAGACATAAGACTGTTTATCTTAACGGATGCGATGGTTCAGGTAAAACAACGCGTGTGATTAAATTATTCATGAATAATAATGCAGATATAATTGTTTTGACACCTACACATAAACTCGCCAGAGAAATAAAAGAGCGAGGAGTAAAATCATGTACATATCATAGTTTCTTTAGATGGTGTGGAGACACATGTACTCCTGAACGAATGGGTGAGAAATATATACCTAAGTATATTATATGGGACGAGGTACACACGGTGCCGTTAGAAATATTAAAAACATTTCTTGATTGGTTATTAACAAAGAATACTGCTGTAATAATGTGTGGTGATCATGGTCAACCACCACCCTTTATTGGACAGTCTCCACATGAATGGCTGAAGAATAACGTAGATTATTACGAGGAAATAAATGATGACCATAGAGCTATTGATGAACCGCTGAAGGAGTTTAAAAGATTAATCAGACTACAACCAGAGTACAATGTAAAATAATGCGAGGAGTAATTCCAGAGACTTCTATGAATGGTTTTATAAATTTATGGAATCCCGCTGATTTAATAGTTGCAAGTAGAAAAATAGTTCGTAATGAACTACAGGATAAATTATTTCTGTTACATAAAGAAAAGTTTTCAGATCTACCTGTACCTTTGTGTTATCGCCCAGCAGACACTCGACGACAGAATATTGGTGTTGAAATTCCTGGTGGTGGAATACAGAATCTTGTCTTGAACGATATTATTTTAGTCGATATTAATGTTGTTGAGAATGCGCTGAGTATGAATAAATCACCGTGGACGTTAGGATACGCTATAACTATTCACTCATCACAAGGATTAACTATTTCTGATACAAATATCTGGATTATAGATGATCGGATCGAATGGTCAAATTTAGTCTATCTCGCAGTTTCTAGAGTCAGAAGAATATCTCAGCTACATAGGGTTATTATGAATTTTACAGAAAATAATAATCAGACTGTTAATAATGACGTAATAAGAAAAAAACTATCTGGTTATAAGCAATGTGACAAAAAAAAATAAGCGTGACTTTGATATTGATACTGAATTTATTATAACACTAAAACAACGACAAAATAATCATTGTGCAAGCTGTAACGCAGTAATGTTGTGGCAATATTCGAATAATAATCCAAGACAATTTACCGTAGACAGAATTAATAGTGATCTTGGTCATACACGTGATAATGTGATGCTGACCTGTCTTGAATGTAATCGACGTAGAGGTTCTGGTTATGCAATTGTATGTGGTGGTAATTGTGTGTCTTTAGGGATTACTTGTAATTGTTCATGCACAAATCCACGTTGAGGGGCTGTCGAATCTAATCTGTAGATTGGAGGTCTACCAGTAGATCTAACCACGCTAGAAATTTTATGTGTAGTCACGCTCCAGATAGGATCAGTTGCTCTTTTTTTACCACCCTCAAGTTCCCCAGGCTCATATAAATATCTTACAGTTACATTACCTAATACTGGTTGAGGTTGTTGTCTGTCATCGCTACGGGGTATATATTTTTTTGTAATCGCATTAGAAGGTTTCATGGAAGTTGAACGAGTAATTTCATTATTTAACGCAGCTATCACACTTGGTAACCTTGTAACCCATTCACGAGATCTCTCACCGGACTTAAAGTTAGCAGATATTTCCTTTGCATATTGGTATCCAAATAACCGCTCGGCAAGTGTTCGATTAAATCGTTCAACGATTGCCTGATCACGATGAATTTCAGTATGTCCTCGTCTGATTTTAACGTTATGTTTCTTCATCAACGATAATACTGCACCAAGAAATTCTTTGCCAGGATCAACCTGTAATAACTGTGGCCATCGCAAAGGTCCTTGCTGATAAATTCGTTCAAACGCAGATGCAACTTCAGATGCTGTCTTTGTTGATAATGGTTCCGCTTCTTTATATCTACTTGCAACGTCAACGACAGTTAATGCGTATTTATATGTGCGTGATTGACGTCTACCAATTTTAATGGTGGCATGTGGTAAAAATAAAATATCTGCTTGATGAACTTCATTAGGGACGCTGACATCAAAATGTGCATACTGAATTTTTTTAGGCAGTGGTAGATAAATTTGCCATATTGCCTGTCGTGCTAACCACGCTGCAGCAACAGAACGTGAAACTTTTGCTGCTTCAGATAATTTACTAATAGCTAATCTACCTCTCCAATATCCTCTTGGGCTATAATAAATGGATTCCATTATAATAGTTATATAATTAATTACCAGCCCCTAACATTATTTTACCTTTCATGGCGGATTTTACTAGAAAACTAGCGAGTTTTTCTCTGTCAGATTTATTTGGTATAGAATTGCATGAATCAATTTTACATCTGCAAGATGCCGTTGTTGTAAATCTTTACTTTTATACGCAACGTCACGAACATGACATGCTTGATCAATCTTATTTATTGGATACTCTCCTGATCTTGGTTGATCTTGATTATCAAGTCGGATATCAAGTCGAGTTCCGGGACCGCAATAATTATATCCAGGAAGATGTTTCTCACCGGGGTATTTAGCCCATGGAGTTCCTGGTAATTTTCCTAATAAAGCAGCAATATCTCCACCTGTCTTTGTTTTGACAAATTTGTATTTCTTCGTGCCACATTTTACACATTTGCCTGTCAGAGCACGTCGTTTATTCTTCGTTGTTATTGTTGTTAATTCAGCAGTGGGTGTAGATGCTCTACATCGAACACAATATAAATCCATGATATTAATAATATGGATATAATTGATTTTTCGGCGACACGAAAACAGGAACCGGTGAAGCATCATCCAGCATTACCAAATTCAATAAGGATGATTATAATAGGTCCATCTGGATCAGGTAAAACACAACTATTATTAAATTTAATAATGAGATGGTTGAGATGGGACAAGCTGTATTTAGTAGCACCATCCGTAGATGATCAACACTGTTACGAAGTACTTAAAGATTTTAATGAAAATGCAAAATTGCTGAATGAAAACGGTGATGATATTGTTGACTTTATTACCGACATTGATGAGGCTCCATCTGTAGATGACCTAGATGGATTTATTAATAATTTAGTGGTGTACGATGACGTTATGTTGGATAAGCAGACGAATCCAGCTAGAATATTTTCTCGAGGTAGACACAAGAATACAGATGTTATATACGTCACTCAGCGTTATACACAAATACCGAAGGTGATCAGAGACAACTGCAATATTTTAGTAATGTTTAATGGAGTAGATAATTATACTTTACAGAATATTTATTATACTTGGTGTTCAGGGGATGTGGATATGATGAAGTTCAAAAACTTTTTTGCTCAAGCACAAGCTGTTCCGTTTGGATTTATTACAATTAATTTACATGATCCAAGATCCAGATATAGAATTGGGTTAGATAAAATATTTGGTTGATTTACAGCAGCAGGCAGGGCGAACGACAAAAATTAATTGACCCGCGAGTAAACTAAATGCATTATAACATAAAAACAAAACGTCAAAAATAAAATAACAAAAATGAGCTAACCGAAAATGATTTATTATCTGTTTTTTCAAACTATATGGTAATAATAAAAGCTAGGAGGTTCGGTTTAGAGTTATTGACCTTATTTTTCAGCCCCCGTAGGAACCTTTATTTTATGAAAAACTTGCTCGAAACCAATTTGTAGGGTTCACCCTGCCTGCTGCTACATTTGAAGTTCGCATATAATGCACGTAAAAAGAACCGAACGTACCTGAATGGAAACTTCAATCGGATTACTTCAAAATAGAGGCAATTGGGCATAGAACACAATTAAATTTACTGTATGTTCTCTACATTTGTTTATCAGTACTGACCTTTCCTCTGTATGACAATCAATACACATCATATGTTAATCTAAAATACCTTCAAAGATGACTTCACGGTGAAGTTCTTGTCAAAGGTTCACCGGCATGATTTTGAGAGGCTGGACTGTAAACAAAGCAGCATGCAATGGAACACAGATTTCACTTCCGGATCATCACCAAGCCCTTATTACTCACTGTGCACTAGCAGCTGAGAGGGTGAACAGACCAGTTTTCAGACTGAAATAAAGCTTCCTACGAAAAACGAAATACAAGGTCCATAACGTCAAACCGAAGCCTCTGACCGACCGAGATTTTTCTAATTGGGTTATTTTATCTTTGACGTTTGTGTTTGCGTGTTCGTTTACCGCATGGACATTCACTGTTGGTCGTCACCTCTCTGCTGCTGAAGCGTAAAAAACAGGTAACGGTCAAATGGTGTAATTAAATCATTATTATATCAATAATAACACATGCTATGGAATCTTATACAGCTAAACTAGCTCGACGGCGACTAGAGGCAATTAAAAAATATCTTCCAGTCCGTGATTCTGACAAACAAAAATTACAAGAGCGTCAGGAGTTTCAGGTGGAATTTACAGAAGATGCAGAACAGTTATTTAAACTGGTTACAAAATCCACTGATAAGCTCTTGCTTCCATTAATAGACACAGCTAGATCCACGATAAAAACGGCAAGACAAACTAAGGAAACAGAGGATATTCTAAGAGATCTTCCAGGTAAAATAGCTGCAGCTCAACCACAATTACAAGAAGAAATATAACAAGTACTTGAGAGTATTGACAAAGTCCATGAGGAGGTCAGCGATGCAACGGATCTTGTTACGCCAAAACCAAAACCAAAACCACCAGCCCGCTTTGCCGAAGAAGGTCGTAAACTACTTCGAGAGAGAAACTAGCGGTTGCTGCAACAGGATATTCAAATCGTGATAGATTTTTGGATCCAAACACCGCTAGTGTTTCAGAAAAAAATTGGGTTTCTTTTGTATTTCGAAAGTCCAGTGGTATATCTAGAATCACCGGTAAATATAAGGATGAATTTGCACATTTTGAGAAACAAGTCGAAGAAGTTAAAAGAGCGCAATTACCCGGAGATATATTATCGCCAGAAAAATCGTCATTCAGTCCACCTCGTATTGAGGAAGAAGAAACAACTGGAAATGGTCTTGGTACAGGTACCAGGGGAAGTGGTCTTAATAATGTCCCAATAATGTCCTTGCCGATGTTGAACGACTAGAAATTCTGATTGGCGGAAAACGAGTCGGCAATAATTCCCCAGAAACCATTAATGAATCAGCTGATATTGGTCAACGATTATTTACAGGCGGTAGCATGGACATTAATGTTTATCGGTCCCTCATCGATGAAATCGTTGATGATTACTACAGTGATTGAGGGTATGCAATTAGATCAGTGACAAGAAAATGAGATGATCATACATAATGCTCAACATGGACCTGTAATGGTCAGGGTGATAAATTCGAGATTACCTACGTATAACGCGATCTACGGGGATGGACTCGGTGATGTTGTTCAGGGTCTGTTTAGAAGGATAGCCCCAAAAGCAATACCGATTGCAAAATATCTGGGAATGAAAGCTATTGACGTTGTTCGTGATAAAGGTATTGGTACTGTTCGTGATGTTGCCAGCAAAGCATTCTCAGCAATCAAGGATAGACTAGCACGATTAATACGCAGACCGCAAACGGTCCGACCTCAGCCAGTAAAATTACCCAGCACCTGCAAATGTTAGTAAAATAATAAATCAGGCTGCGAATCAAAAACTAGCAGAGTTGGCTGGTGTACCCCTGTCAGAAAAAAATATAACTGCTAGTCTAATAGCGGGAAGTGGTCTTCGTGTTAGACGGTAACACATATAATAAAATGTTCAAACGTGTATCTGATCCAGCATTTGACATGGATGCACCAGTTCTCAAGGATGAATATTTGCGCGATTATCAGCATTATTCTTATGATGCATGACAACCAAATCTGTGTGGACGAATTGAGCTGCAAGTTCAGGATACAAGTACATATTTCTTACGCGCTGAGGCATTTATTGAAGTAGAAGGTAGACTTTTGCAAGCAGATGATACACCATACGGAATTTTAGATCGACCTGGTCTTGTTAACAATGGTATTATGACGTTATTTAAAAGCGCCACATACATGATTAATGGAAGAAATATTGAATCAATTCATAACAACGTCGACATTGCCACTACGATACTAGGTCTAGCAAGATACAGCGATGATTACTCGAGATCAGCTCGTCCATCAGTGATGTTTGCAAAGGATACTACTGATTTTCCTGACGACAATAACGTGAGACTAAATGCAGCTGAAACTGAAGTTGCATCAATGAATGAGAATTTCAACTTGGAATTCGCATCACGTCGATCAATGTTAAATGATGAAGAAGAATATTCATGTGTTATTCCACTATCACATATATTTGGATCTTGCAGACATGTCAGAAAGGCTATTTTCAGAGCCAAACATACAGTTATACTTGTTATAAAAGACAACGACAATGATGCAAACTGGCGACCCAGCGCAGCAGCAACAGGTCAAGTAAGTGGATGCCAGTAATGACTCCATCGATCGACGAAGAATAACGGTTACTTTCTTTTATAAGTCAGGACGGTAAATCAACGTTATCATGGTTGACAATGACCACAGACAGTATTTAAAGTAATGTTACTGGTTTATTTACATGGCAGATATCATCACAGCAGGGTGTTTCTGCACCACGACATATATTCATCGCATTTCAGGAAAAATCACGAGAAAACTCACAAACACGAACTTTAATGGTATTTGACACACTTGGAGTTTCTGAGGTTTCATTGAGAATAAATGGGCATCAGGAACCATCCGAAGAAGTATTGCTGAGTTTTGATCGCAATCATGCAGCACGTGTTTATCATCGGTTGATGACATTTATGGGGCGTAATCAGAATAATAATTCTGGTTTGCAAATATCTCAGCGGGATTTTACAACACTGTGTCCGATTTATTACTTTTCGTTGGAACATCTAGATTTACTCAGGCAATCTGTCGTTGATATACACTTCCGAGCTCGTGTAGGACGATCACCACCACAAATACCTGGTCCACCGGTTATTCCTGGTGGTTACAGAGTAATCGCTGTTATACTCAGCGATAAATCAATGTTGCTTGAAGGTGTTGGTGGACGAATGAAAGTTACTGATGCCTCAGTAGAAAACATGTAATTAAATCGCTCATGATATTATAATGTCATATCATCATGTCAGTGTTACTCTTACTCCTGGTCAGATTAAAAAGCTACAATCAGCATCAAAAAGTAACTGTAAAATAAAAATATTGCTGAAATCAGAACAGATCGCTGGTGGTCCAAATAAACTATCACTGACAGAAAGTCAACTCAGGCACTTCAATGACTCCAAATGATCAAAAACCGGTGTTAGACTTAATCTTTCTGCGGGTGCCATTAGCGACTTCGCCAAGACAGGTGGTATATTTCCACTTCTTGCAGCTATACCAGCTTTGATAGCCGCTGAAGCTGCAGCTGTTGCAAAAGCAGCTGCACTTGGTGCTGTTGGAACTGCCGCTGAGATGGCATTAAAGAAAGCAACAGGACAAGGAATACAAACTTCCAAAAACAAAGGGAAAGGTCTAAGACTGCCAGGGACACTTGGTTAGACGCAAAGCGTCTCCTTCCTATGTCCAATTTTGATTTACGTGATGCTGCTAAGCGATTAAATATCACAAACTTCAGAGGTGTTTTTATGCGTGACCAATTACCAAAACAACCAAACCGTGTTGAAACCGGTATCATTAATCTCGATGGAAGTTCTGGTCCAGGCACTCACTGGGTTGCATACGCTATTGATCCACATGGAGTTGTTTATTTTGATTCGTATGGGTTGGCGCCACCAAAAGAATTTTTAAAATATGTCGGCGGAGTTCAAACTCCGATCTGGTATTCAACATTACCAAAACAGACAATAACTGGCCGTGAAGTACTCGCTGTACTCGACGCTGTGTCAAGATCCATGATACCGCCTCATAAAGTCATGCACGAGTATACCACGTCCACCAACGTTTTAAACAGGTCTTAGTGTAATATACAATGGTAGATATTTGCGGAAGATCTGCACGAGGCAAGCTCAAGGTGACTTATCCAAATATGCAACCCTTGACCAGGTCAAGAATGAACTCGCTGATCTTTTGAGTCTTGCAAATGTGGACCAAAATGAAGTCGTCGTTTTTCAGGATCAGCAAGGACGGTTAAAGACGAGTAATATCCCCTTCAGAGATAATAAAGGATCCGATTACGTCACAGATAAACAATTATTTTTGAAACTTCCAGAGTATCGAAAAAAGAACCACGGAACTTGGGAAGTGATAAAATAGCGGATGATTTCATTGCGTCTGATGGTACAAGGCATCCTACCCTCCTCATCCCCATAATTATACGTAGTTATGACGACGGGCAGACACCAATCGTCAACGAAGATGAGTTTAAAAGATACATTTCCGACGATATTAATTCTGAACATAAACAAGCAAGCAACAAACGACGAAATCCATTTTCCAATATAACACAATATTACAACGATGATAAAAAGCAACAGATCATTAAAACGATACAAAATCTGAACCAGGTTGCATCAGACCTTGAGTATTACAATAAAATTATCGTCGAAACGGTGATTGCCGAAGGTCAGCGTTTTGATACTAAACAATTATTTCTCGGACACTAAAAAATAAGAGAAACATAATTACTAAAATTTGTACTTCCTGGATTTAATACCGACAAACTAAAAGAAACAGTCAACGATATCATCGATGAATATTTTCCAAAAATTATTGAAGCATGGAGAAAAATAAACCCACCGGCCGGTATTCTCAAGAACAACTATGATCCATACGGTGGAGGTCTTCATATATCACCAGGTGTTGTCAATATCGCATCAACTATCGCAGCCAATCTTGTATGTGATGCAATAGACGGAAGTTATCAAGTAGATCTTGAAAAATCCAGTCAGGCCCAGCAGGGATATATTTTATATACTTTTACCCCTCAAGCGCCAGCTGGATTTTTGATTGTATTAGAACCCGTTAATCCAGTTTATCTGCGATGTCATAATCCGCTATTGTCACGGATAGATTTTAAACTTATTGATCAGACCGGACATCTTCTTGATTTGCGAGGGGAATTTTTAAATATAAATCCGTATGTGAGATCATAGATCTTCATCGTAGATCTTCAGCGTTTGTAAAACGCGAAGATCAGGATTTTGTAAAATCTGGTTCTAAGTCGAAGTTCTATAAACATTTATTTATGTGGATTATGTACCAACACACGAGAGTTTTTGTATACAACAAAGAAGTACTCGAAAGTGTCGTCAGAATAATCTTGACACTACCCCCCTTGACAAAATCAAGGCAGAAACATTTAGTTTTAATATAATTATTGATCAATACGGCGATGAAAAATGTTTGTTAATGCAGGAACAGTTAAATGAGCTGCAGCGAGAACATATTAGTACGATTGAGTGCGATAGTGATCAAATTCTGAATTATGCATACTCTTGCCTAAGCTTAAAAAAATATTAGAATAAATATTATAATCTGATTCTGAATAAAAATAAAAATAAAAATAAAAATAAATATTATAATTTGAATCTGAATAAATGGAAGAAAAAAAATATTTGTTTTACTATAGACAGAACTATATCCCCAATGACATCGCCATCGACGTTGGCACCAGTTTCATACTTTCACTTTGTTTAGACGTTATCACTACTTTCACTTTCACAATCCGTTACAACTTTCACTTTGTTTAGTTGTTACCACAGTCACTGAAGACAGCGCTTTCACTTTCACTTTTCACAATGACGAAGTCATTGACATAATCTTTCTCAACTTTCTTACACACGCATTCACAATCCTTTTTGTTTCGTATTCGTGAGACAATTCTGATCTAATTTTCTCAATCGCGTGTGCGAGTGAAACGAATTGTTCAACTTGTGTATTTTCGACGGTCGCAAAGGGCTGTATCATCGATTGTTGCAGTAACTTAATGAACCGATATTCAGCTGGTAATGTATATTTATCCTGGTATTTTTTTTTTCCTGCAATGATTTAAAATCACTAATAATTTTTTCAGGATCAAGTTTATCAGAAATTTGTATACCTTCACGTTGTAATTTTTCAATCGCAGAAATAATAACATTAATATTTTCGAAATTCATTGTATGATAAAGATCTGTTTAATATAAAAAAATATTTACACAACACATATTTACAGTATATATAATCTTAATTCTATGGACGGCACAACCCCCAGTTTAACCCTTACATTACCAAACGATATTCTAGCAGGTCCAGAGAGTACACATATAATCTTAATTCTATGGACGGCAAAACCCCCAGTTGAACCCCTAGATTGTCAAACGACATTCTAGCAGTTCCAGAGGGTACATATATAACCTTAATTCTATGGACGGCACAAAGTGTGAACCCCTAGATTGTCAAGCGACATTCTAGCAGGTCAGAGGTTATATACATATATATTTACATCCACCACCACCACCACCAGGGGCCCTTCTCTACGATCAATAGATTCATGCTGATAACTGAAAATGTTTTTGCACACCTCCCCCCAAAAATCAACCCCGGGAGAGTGCAAAATAGCACCCACCACGTGGTGACATGGTGGGAAAGTGTACATAAATTTTCGTTATATTTTTCTATTGAATTTTGAGTATCATCAGGTGGAGCCCCAAATGTAATAGGGGTTATATACTGTATAAGCTGACCAATACTTGGAAATCCAAAAGTATCTCACACAACGGGCGTGGCTTATTTGCTGGTTGTATTTTTCTTTTTTTTTTCTTAATTATTATCCCTGACAAAGTCTGGAGGAAGCAAGAAACCTGACAGATTCAGAAAAATAAAGATAATGTTTCTGAAAAACACAGAAAAAAATATTCATTAGTAAATAAAAATTGTTTATAAGATACAGGCTCTACCTTTACCTGACAGAGTTATATCCCTTGACTTAGTCCAATGACGAAGCCATTGATGTTGAATTTCTCTGTCTTACAATAGAGTTATACTCAGAAGTGAGATAATTTCTTTGAAAATACCGATTTGGTTATATTATTTGCGACATGATGGGAATACTATTGTAAAATACAAGTGAGATAATTCTTTAATCACTCTATCTTTTACCTGAAAGAGTTATCTCCCTTCGTCAAGATTGTTTTTTGCAAGACAACTGCAACAAAATTCAAAAGTATATTTTTGTCTCATATTCAGGGGTGGCAGTGTACTTAAATATTATTCGCTGTTCGTATTTCTTTGAAAATGTTATTATTTTATCTGCGACATGTTCTTCTGAAGCCGGGCAAATATCTATATATTTGGCAGCTGCATATATGAAATGAAATTCTATTACTTCGCCTGTCTCTACATTTACAAATATAACTGAACTTGCGCACTTATCATTATCACCGGTTCCTCCAAATTTACAATTCTGACTTTGTGTAATGGCCCGTAAATTACTCAAAGAATTATCAAGTTTTCAGTTGTTAATGTGATCGATCATAAGACTTTTTTTCGATTAGACGGTAAAAACATTCATACACGAATTTATGACATGGATACTTTTTTTCCCAACGACAAACATGAGATAACCAGCATTAGTGACTAAACCGACTAGTCTTTTTAGTCGATTGTTTTGAGGTGCCTCATAATTTTTTAGGATGAGATGTCTCACAAATTCATTTTGTTCCATTTATATATTAATATTATTTGTCTAAATAATTATTTTTAAACTCTGGCGAGAGAGTCTTCAGCATTTTCTATTCTGATGACGATGTCATTATTGCCGGAGTTATTTTTAAATCATAATATCGTTTTAGCTCTCTGTATATTTTACCACCACATTGCACACACAACTGCGTTTCTCCTCTAACCCCAACACCATATCGTAAACACGGTTTTGGTCCTAGACTCTCTCTTCGCACGCTTTGCATGTGATTTCCACAGAATTCAGTTACGCAGGACCGATTACAAGGAGTTGTAGAGCCAATCATCAACCACTTATAGATATTATTTGCTTGAATCAATATATATATATA
>JAECUM010056266.1:0-18596 GCA_016617855.1 Megalonaias nervosa | reverse complement strand
GTGTGTGTGTGTTGCCGTTATGCGTGTTGCTGTCAAATGTTGAAATTTCTACCTGAATTCTTTTGAAGTTCGATATTTCCTGTACAAATGTTATCAGTATTTTTACAGACTACTTTGGGCACCTCCATTCCAACTAAGCAAATACTTAAAATAGTTTCCCACGTTTTGATGTATGCATGTAAACAATGACACATAATCCAATTTAAACGTGTAAAAATGTATAGAATCAGTGGATGTTATCTCGTTCCTTTGGCACAGTCGCTGCCCAGCTTTGTATCATCTGCTTGTAGCTTATTTTATGCATTCTCACTACTGGTAATCTAACTATGCATTTAAACACGTGCAATTTGAAATTTGAGAAGAAGGTTCCTCTTAAAAGAGTTTGACTGATTTGTGTTACTTGTAGTCCATGTTAGTCTTAATTCCATTTTATTTTGTTGTGAAGGGCTACATGGAATAAAATATAAGAGTAAATACTAATGTAAATAGTGAAAGCTGTCAATTAGAGACAGATAAGGTATCACACTTTTGTCTTTCCTAGATGCTAGATGAGTGTATACGAAAAAAATTGTGTGTGTGTGTGTGTGTGTGTGTGTGTGTGTGTGTGTGTGTGTGTGTGTGAGATTTGGATTTTTTTATGCAGTTTTAACCATTTTTCAGTCATATAGCTATGATATCTGCAGTGTGGCAGTTTATATGATTCTAGCACTGGAGCATTGTGCCGCAGACATATGTTGTTGTTGTGGTGGGGCTTAACGCCATTTTTCAGCACACGATAGGCTATACATAGCGGCCAGTATTAATGGTGGAGGAAGAAACCGGGAAATCCGCGGAAAGAACCACCGACCCACGAAAAGTTACTGGCAAGTTTTCTCACATATCCACATTCGCCGAATCTTAAACTCGAACCAACGCAGACAGAGGTGAGATGGCAGTGATCCGTAACGGACAGCGCTTTAGACCACTCGGCCACTCGGGGCCCCACCGCAGACATATAGCCTGATGTCCCACCCATCATATTATTCTGACATCCGGCCGACCAGTCCTAACACTAACCTCTTAATGCTGAGCGACTAGCGAGGGAGCTGTTAATACCATTTTTATAAGTCTTTGGTATGACTCGGCCGGGGTTCGAACCCGCGACCTCCCGCATCCGAGGGGGACGCTCTAACCACTAGGCCACTGGAGCGGTCAAAAAGAATTCTAAATGACCTGCAAATTATTAGTGTCCATAGAAATACCATTTTATTTTTTCTGTTCTATTAATGTGCTTGGACAGCAACGATACCCACTGTTTTCCTACAAGCCAGAGAGACGGCAGAATCCATGCACAGTTTGTAACAAGACGTGCTTGAAGAAATCGAAATTAAGCCTCCACATTAAGAAAAACCATCTGAAGGTGCTAGGTGCTGACACAGTTCAGTTATGGATCTTCAAGATTTTTCATTGTCAGTGGCAAGAAAGGACTTAAATTGTCCTTCTAAATATACCCAATCAGGCAATATTAGAGGACAGCATAGCGAACAGACGAAACATGAAAGATGCATCACTCTCCTTTCGTAAATGCAGTTTATTATGGAAATGCCCATCTTATAAAAAAGCTGACTTCTGAAACTGAACAGGTTTGGCAATTTGAGCAACCATTGGCCCCTGGATAAACTCGTAACGTTTGCCGACTTGTCCTTTGGTAATAATAATAATAATAATAATAATAATAATAATAATAACAACAACAACAACAACAACAACAACAACAACAACTATTGAACTGACATGGAGGAAGAATACAGAATTTATACATTTAAAAGTCAGCCAGAAAGAAAAGAACAATTGCTGATTGGAGACTATCTTGTATCAGATGAATGTTATACATGGCCAAGGTTTTAAATATAAATTTGTACGTGTCCACTGGGCATCTTGCATTGAGGAGACATAAAGATAGACTCAAGTAAACCTCTACTTGAAAACAAAACAAAATGTATTTTCAGTGATTTCATAATTGCATATATAATCTGCCTATGGGGTAAACAACCAGCTATATGGTGTTCACAGATATTCAAATTACAAAAAGATTACAAGAAAAATAAAACGTAATGTAAGTTTCTAGCTTTATCACATGAAGCAAATAGTGAAAGGATGGAAGGCATAAAATAATAAAATCAATGTTTTCAAAAAATCTGTCATCATTAGCCCATTTCCACAAGTAAATAAAACATCTACTGTTCCTCAGTCTAAAATAACGACAGAGAATATACACATATTTATACATACATATTCATTTAAAACCTAACCTAAATTAGTGTATGTATGGTCGAATCTTGAATACACAACGTAAGTAAATACTTGGTGTTATCGACCGGGTACCGGTTGAATCCAGTATATCTTTTAATACCTCACCTATTTTGGGAGAGTTACAATATCAATCAGTTGTAAACACAATGCATGTATATGTAATTAATATCGCAAACTGTGTGATATTTAGTTTATAATTTATCGAGCTATAATACTGAGTTCATAATACATCACGATCTAGAATTAGAATAAATGTAAACAGTTTTTGCAATGAGTTATGAGGCTAAAAGAACACGAACGTAGGACCCCGTCCCCTATTTAAATTTTATATGTCATTTGAGGTTACTGCAATGTAAAAGGAAACCCTAGAAGTGAATGTGGTCCCACCAAATTAATATCGACATCGGAGGAATAGATTTTGCTAATCAACATAATGTACCAATAAATTAAAAATATTCAATTATTGTATTGATCGAAGGACTTAACATAATTAAAATACAGAGAATCTTCTTATAAAATCATTTTAACCACCCTGTATCATTTAGTCAACAATAAAAGAAAATGAGCTCTGCGTTCAAATCAGTACAACTTTAACATAAAAAACCCACCCAACAAACAAACAGATAACTTCGCGCCACAAATGATCAAAACGAGAGGGGTGATGAGCAGTAGAGAGATAGATTAATAGAAACGATTTACTCTAATAAAATATAAGATTTAACGATAAAGCTTCCCCCTCCCACAACAAAATTGAGCTACTAATAAGGTTCCAACATGAACATAAACTTCATGTATTTGCCTAACCACAATTCTCTTTTCCAGACACCCACCATAAAGCGAAGTAACTGACGCTCATGAAAATCCGAAGAAATTCAAAAGTTACGGCAGTACGAGGTCAAACTTTATACGTGTATCATCTACTTTTCCATTCTGTATGACTTCGAAAAAATAGATAAAGGAACGTGCTTTCCGTGACGGATTGACTTGTTTAAATTTTTTAATTCTTTTTTATGTTTTCTTCTCACCATCTCCACAATGACATCACCCTGTGTAAGCCGCTCTAATACCATACTTGCAAAATCCGTGCAAAATAATATGAACGTTATGAAAGTGCGATAACATGCCGCAAAATAGGAAATTCCGGACCACCATCATTACCTCCTGGACCAGAATTAGTCCCGTTAAATTTGAATGTGACCAGAATTTCTTCTGAATATTAACCGATGATGTATAAATTTTTGGTAAAATAAAATATTTCAGTATATTTACGATATAAAGGACATGACGAATTTATGCCTTCTCTCACACTACAAGGTGAGCATGTGGGAAAAAAAATACTTTACCTATCTGCACGAGGTTGGGTGGCCAAGTGGTTTCAGACGCTCGCTTTTACAGGTCACTGACATCTCACCTCCGTCCGCGTGAGTTCGATAGCTTGCCAGTAGCTTCCCGTAGGTCAGTGTTTTTTCTCGGGGCTTTCTTGGATTCTTCCTTCACCAAATAAACTGGCCGACATGTGCTGAAAATGGCGTTAAACCCATAAAACCCATAAAAAAAAGTCAGCAACAACAACCTAATTTTTGCATATAAATATTGCTGACGTAAGTATGTGTATTATATGGTGTTGCCGTCTGGATAACAGTACAAGTTGGTCTGTCTTTAAGTAGTCCGCTGTCTTGCGTAGTGAAGTTTCTTCCAGTTGATATCCAGTTGTAAACACAATATTGACATATAATACCTTACTGATATCGAGTACACAATCCGTTGCAGCCTTGAAAACACTAAATATTATGAGCAGTCATGGGACATGAAATACGCAATCCCTTTCTATAACCATAAATTGGGTGTAGTAAATCCATGTGCAGAGAAGTGAATGAACACAAAACATAACTAAAAACAACTGATACTGGTCATGATAGTGTATTATGTACTGGTGACTGCATGTTAAGGGCAATGAAAGGACAGAAAAAGCAGCCAAAGCTGCCAGTTGCAATGAAAACACCAAAAACAAGCTTCGTAACGTCAAAACTTTAATTGAGAGTGGTATTCATGATGTAAAACAATCCACAGAGACGAGTTGTCATTATGCCGATCGCGTGTAGGCAGACATACCTGACTTTATGCATACCTCCTGAAGTGTGAGACTCGACAAGACCGCATATCTTGCCAGTGTCCCGTGTATGTGAAATCCATTCTTGTCGAGTGTATCAACTTCATCCAGTGAGATAGACGTTCATCGATTTGACATCAGTATATTAGGGAACTTTACGATGATGTAGCTACCTGAGAAAATCCTAGACCTTTAGAGGGAGTAAGGTTTATATATCACAATTTGTCCCATATTTTAAGGATTTTGTATTTTTCACCTTTATATACTATTATATCCATTTTTTCAGTATTGAAACGTCTTTTCATTTTAACTTTTAGCTTGTAGTATCGCATGCTTACATTAATCGGACGTGTTTGTCTTCGTAAAATGTATTGTCCAATTCTTCATATTTACATTTCTGCAACATTACTCGGTGTTCTCATTTAACCATTTTTGTTCTGACCTGCCATCAAATGCAAATATATAAATAAATACGTACTAGATGTTTCATTAGACACACGATGCATTATTGATTTAAAGAAAAAGAAAAGTTCCGTAACTTATAATTATGTGACACATCCACATTTCAATACAGAAAAAGTTCTCTTTAGAAAATAATGTTTTGATCCAGGTCATCGAATTTTGCAAAGAAAGCAATATTGAATGTGCGTTGTAATGAATACATTCTCAAGCAAAGGACAAGAGCATAGCCAGATGACATGGCGTTACACCTTGCCGTCTTACAAGTTCTATTATAATGAGACATATATACCTATAATAAACACTTTGAGAATTTAACATGTGTGCTAATTTAAAATTGAGAAACGTACAAAACAAGGTAATGAAAATATTCCGTGTTTCATTTCTTATCGTCACACATTCGAGAGGCATCCATCTCGACATGCATACGTGTATAATGTGTCTTTTAACTTCTCCTACCACCGTAAATCTAGACACATTAAACATTTATAGTTCCGTGGGTGTAGCTTCTGCAAACGCTTTTAAAATTTGATCTCTTAAATGTGGGTGTGGCAAGGGGGAAAGGACTAACTTTACTTAGTGTCAAATAAATCCGGATTTGTCTGGTATGTATGAAAATTGACATGTGTGATCAATAATCCTAGTGTCATTATATGTCAAATAGCACCCCCTCCCGATCATGTCTCGGGTCTTTTCGTACCCTCCATACGAGACGGGGGAGCGGGAGAAGGATAGAAACTACTGAGATCCTTGCCTTATAGCCATGTATACACTTACGGGACATGAAAAGTCAAATTGATATATGCAACTGATGTCCATTCTTACAGTCCAAGGAAATTTGCCCCTGTGTCATAACTATAAACTATTGAGATAGCCATCCTATAACCACATGCACTAGTAGTATGGGTAAAGTGGATATGAAAACACGGGCACATTTCCACATGGTCTCGCATCACTTACGAAAATAAGGATGCCGCCACGAGCTTACATCAGAGGAAAGGAATGTTGTCTGAAAATTGTGTTTTCGTCAAAAGCTTGGCGAGACAACGTGGAACGTAACGGTGTTCTCTAGCAGCCGCCCTTACCTATCCTACCCATTACAGCCGTCTGATATTTGTTTGTTTGCACAAGAATGATAGCTGCCTGTAAGTATATAATGATTTTACACAAAATGAAGGTTTGACTGTCCAACATGATGTTGGCAGACAATGATTGCCTATAAACGGGGCCCCGAGTGGCCGAGTGGTCTAAAGCGCTCACCGTTCCGGATCACTGCCATCTCACCTCTGTCTGCGTGGGTTCGAGTCTCAGGCTCGGCTAATGTGGGTACGTGAGAAAGCCTGCCAGTAGCTTCTCGTGGGTCGGTGGTTCTTCCCGGGGTTTTCCAGGGTTCTTCCTCCACCATTAATACTGGCCGCTATATATAGTCTCTCTTGTGCTGAAAAATGGCGTTAAGCCCTACAACAACAACAACAACAACATTGCCTATAAACTGCTTTCACACAAAATGAGGGCTCAGGTACCTACTACCTATAAGATTTGTCTGATTTTTGTTTTCACGAGAACGATTGCCGCTTGTGATTATATAACGCTGTTACATAAAACTGAAGGCAGACGGTTATAATGCGCTTGTGATTTGCATAAAACTGAAGCTGTCTCTACCCGACAAGATGGTGGCAGATGGTCGTCCTATACTAATTTTACAAAGTAGTATTGGCTTAACCAGCGGATGATAATGATGCTTATATGTTGATTTTGGACAAAACGCAAGTGGTTTGCAGTTAGACGAAAACAATTACTTACATATCATGACTTGGAAAGAGCACCTGCTCTACAATCTGTATGACGGAAACGAGCAAGGAAATGTCAG
The DNA here is from genome assembly GCA_016617855.1 of Megalonaias nervosa. Lineage (NCBI taxonomy): Eukaryota > Metazoa > Mollusca > Bivalvia > Unionida > Unionidae > Megalonaias > Megalonaias nervosa. The sequence goes on along the minus strand of JAECUM010056266.1, from coordinate 11,865 downwards.
ACACATCCTGCGTCGTGAAATTTTATCAAAAAAATCCCCAAAATAACGGCTACATTATGATTGCAGATGCCAGCATATGAAGATGTCAAAAGTTATTGAGCGCGCATAGATTTATTTTTTAGTGATGGCATGGTGTTATACCAAGAAACGTTAATTATTGATATCCTCGATGGCAACAGGTCGGATAATCGCATCGAGACAGACAGATAATTTGTGTGGCGAGGTTGGATAATACAAGAAGTACGCGCAAAAATATCGATTCTGGCGAACAAGAAAGTTTCAACTCTATGTTTAAAGCAGACAGCTCTAGGCACTATCCGACATTCTATCTTGTTCTGTTGCTAAGGGATTCGAACGAAATCTTATTCGCCAATTCGGAACTGCTGGTGAATCTTTTCTTTCGATGGATCTGCATACATTTTTATCGCTTGTTTTGTATCATGTAGCACAGCTTTGTTTATATGTTTTTTGTTGTTGTATCAGTCCCAGAATATATATTATATAATGACCGCCAAATCCCTTATACAGTTATTACGAGGTGAGCGAATTTGGTGAAATAAGCAATCGCAGACTCCAACGCCTTCCCGCCAATAGGCCAGATAAGACTGGCTTCGAACTTTCTAGAGTATCATGAACTGAAATAGCGCCAAAGAGAGTGCTTCGCACATAGATTTGTATTTGAATGTGGTCGTGCTATCATTCCGAATGATCTTGTCTTGGAACATCAGGATGAAGACAGAGCTGATAACAGATCGGAAAATATGGAGCTGGTCACGCAAGAGGAGAATTGCAAAAGAGGTCGTAATAGTGATAGGAAAAACTTTAAAAAGCACGACCTGTGGAGGCGACAAATTTGGAAACACAGGAGAAAGAAAGATTTTATACGATATCAGAAGCAGGATTGTCTCTGGGCACAAACATAGAATCCATATATGTTTGCTCCACTGGCATGTCTAACAGTTCTTACTCAAAAATCAACAAAGCACGGTTTACTTTTAACTTCGCCTAAGCCGTTATAAAAGTTTTCTTGTAATATAGGTCTGTATATAGTAGTTAGTCTATTTTATTCGATTAGATGCAACTCAGCAAAACATCTGGCGCTATCACATCCGCAGCTTTTGTTTCTGAAAGGACCGTGAGCTGGCATGCTGATTCTATTATCTAAGATAAATCGCCTGTCGTCATAGCCATATAGCCTAATTGTATTTACTGTGCTAGTACTTATTCCATCGGGGCCCCGAGTGGCCGAGTGGTCTAAAGCGCTGATCGTTACGGATCACTGCCATCTCACCTCTGTCTGCGTGAGTTCGAGTCCAGGCTCGGCTAACGTGGGTACGTGAGAAAGCCTGCCAGTAGCTTCTCGTGGGTCGGTGGTTCTTCCCGGGGTTTTCCAGGGTTCTTCCTCCACCATTAATACTGGCCGCCATGTATAGCCTATCTAGTGCTGAAAAATGGCGTTAAACCCTATAACAACAACAACAACAACAACTTATTCCATCGTGATCTCAGCAAAACGAATTCATGCTGACATATTGTTTTTTCCAATCACGCGCTGCCTTGTAGTCCTGATGCTTGATAATATTCTTCACAACCCTTTATTAATTGATACCAATGGAACACTTGTCTAATTAGTCATGCAACACTAGCAAATACATTTTAGATCTCAATGAGATTACTGTTTCTATGGTCGCCATATGATCCTCTTTAAATATGCCCACCGTTTTAATTTTTTGGTGTATTATTGTCTACCACAAAAATAAAATTTGTTCCATATCGCAAGCATGTCGTCGTAATTATTTTCTGTCATAATTTCATAACACGAATCAGTACCAGTCAGCAACATCTGGGCTTCGTTGCCTTATTTCGCTTTGAACGTATTGTAATGAAAGTCATACATCAAGTACTTTGAAAGCTTGGGCACAGTGAACCCGATGTAGAAAGGCTTATTTCATTTCAAACTGTTTTCTTCAGGGTCGGTCACTAACCTATCACGCCTCGCTACGTCTTTTACTAACTCTGTGGTGACACGTTGTCTTACAGTCTCCATAGTTTTACCAAATACTCAATTATTCATAAGTTGAAAAACTTTTGCTTAAAATTGTTTGTCGCAGTTGGTAGCTTGGATGTCTTGAAATCAATATAAGCCTTCAACCAAACTTCCTGCCCGAATTTTGCAACAGTGAATTCTGACTAGCTGCAATGCCAAGTCTAGTAATAGGACATGAGTTGTTTTTAATTGTATTTAATGTAGCAGATTTGGGATCACTTTTGGCACCCTGAAGTTGGCAACACTAATTTTGTTCTTAAGCACTGTTGAATACGGATTCAGCATTGCGTTATCAACAGTATCGAACTGTTCCTTCGCGACAGGCGCTTCAGAGTGCACGTCCGAGTGAGCTGCAGCTTGTGGAGACGTCAAACTAATGGACTCCCACAGGGGTCTGTTCTCTCACCAAGTCTGTTCAATGTTTTTATCAATGACTTGCCTGAAACCCAATCGCGCAAGTTTATGTACGCAGATGACATTGCTCTCGGGACCTAAATTCGCTCGTTTACTGAGGTACTGAACAAAAATCTGGAGGAAATGACAGACTTATTTAAGAAATGGCGCCTACAGCCAAGGACAGTCTTCCACCTTAACAATGCAAATGCGAACCGTGTGCTTTGCATCCGCCACAATGGGCAGCACATAAAACACGATCCTATACCAATATACCTTGGTGTGACTTTGGACAGATCACTGACATTCTACAACCACCTGAAGAAAACTGCAGCAAAACTGAGCACTCGAAACAACCTATTCTGCAAACTGGCTGGCTCAACCTGGGGTGCTAGTGCTCAGACACTCGAAACATCAGTGCAGGCCCTCTTAATTCGACATCCGAGTATTGCGCTCCTGCCTGGGATCGATCGCCCCATACCAAGTTTATTGACGTCCAGCTCAACACAACATTGCGAATAATCTCTGGAACACTACGTCCTACTTAATTACCATAACTGCCGGTACTCAGCAACATTCCTCCTCCTCGTCTCCCTCGCCAGAAATAAACCACAAAACTGCTGACTCAACTTTATGCCAGTGAGAAACTTCCACTGTACATGGACATCACCTCAAATCCAGCAGTCCGTTAGGCTTCGAGACATCCAATCTGGTTATGTCCGTTGTCGGAGGATATGACAGCTATTTCGGCATGGAGTGATGAATTGTGTTCAAGAGATGTTGTAAACCACTCCCTCGTAGCTGAGCCATCTATCTGCCCTCCTGGCTTCAACATTCCACGACATCTGTGGATCACGCTGAACCGTTTCCGGACAGGACAGGGTGGTTGTGCAGTCAATCTTATCTGATGGTACCAGGTCACTGACTCTTCCTGTAGCTGTGGAGCTCTGCAGACCATGCAGACTATTGTGAACAACTATCTATTGACAAAGTTTCCCAGTAAACTGCAGGCTCTGCATCTTGCTGATGTTGACGCTGTTAAATTGCTGGGCTTGCACTGCACACGATAAATAATAATAATCAACAAGCATAATTTCTGATGTGACCGGATAATGATTATGCGCGTAGAGTATATATGGATTCTGTTTTCCCCAAGACACGTTTCAAATGTATTATTATAAAGTTTGCAGCCGTGATCTATTCAGTGTTTTTATGGTCTAGGTGACAAATATACGAACGCATCTCTGACTGTAGCGTCTGATTTATTTTTAGTGGCAAGCTCCCCGCGTACTTACTGAAGACGTCAATAATATCTAGCAACTATTTGATGCCTCTATTATCTCTGGAATATTCTTCATTATCGACTAAATCTGCAGACAAAATATCATAATCATAATTTATCTGCAGACAAAATATCATCAACACAATTAGGAAAATGGCGTCTTGCCTGCTTGTGTAATTCTTCTGCAAGCATGTCACTTAATTTTGTTTGGCTGACATCTTACTTTGTTCTGTTTTATTTGCTGGCCTTTGATTTTCTGGCTGCTATTGTTCCAACACCAAGTTTATATTTAAGTCATATGGCGCCTTTGAGAAAAAACGTTTGTCTATGCGCCACCTCATTCCTGTTGGCTTATTAATTTTTTTTTATTTTTTTTATTTTTTTTTATTTATTTTTTTTTTTTGACGATATCTATAGCAAATGGCATGTCGCATAGCTGTGGCATTTACTTGCTTATATGGTTCATGGCCAGGAAACGGCGGATCATTTGCATTACGTTGCTATTCCAAAGGATTATATGGGCCGATATACTTGTGACCAGGCAGAGTCCATCCGCCTTTTTGAGCCAAACACAAAACACAAATGTTTTTGACATTAAATATCCGACCGCTCCGGTGGCCTAGTGGTTAGAGCGTCCGCCTTGGATGCGGGAGGTTGCGGGTTCGATCCCCGGCGAGTCATACCAAAGGTTAGTGTTAGGACTGGTCGGCCTGGTGTCAGGATAATGTGACTGGGTGGGACATCATGCCACATGTCTGCGGCATGATGCCCCAGTGCTAGACATCACTATAAACTGCCACACTGCAGACATCGTAGCGATATGACTGAAAAATTGTTAAAGCTACGTTAAAAATCCAAATCACATCACATCACATCACACATTAAATATCCAGCGCCACTGTAAGCTGCTTGGCGGGACAGCCAGCGATGGATTTGACAAAGCGAGATGTTTTCTTGCCGCACTCAGCACATTTTGTCTTTAACACGTATGGATTATTTTTAGTTTGAGTTTTTAGGCCGTCTGTATTTTTCTTGAACTGTAAGTACCATTATGCTGTCAATATACTTGAATTTTAGATAAACGTATTGGCCCAATATGAACACCCTTTCTGTCATACATTAGCTTTATTCTTGCTAAGCTTACTCAAGACTAACATTTTAACTTATACCACTGCCAAAAAGCTTTCCAAGAAACCCAGGCAACAGAGCGCCCTCACCACCTTCAGCGATTAGAGGAAGCAGTGGTAAGACGCCGCCTTGCTTTTTAAGTTCTGCAACAGACAAATTAAGCATGATGCTGTTGCATCTCGAGGTCTTCAAATAAGTAACCGAAAGGAAGTGATCTTAAATGTACTATCCAAAACCATAGAATTTTCCGAACGAATTCCAATAATCTTGACTATCCTGATGTACCAAGAGTCTTGAATTTTATGATGTACCAAAAGTTTTAAATGATCTGATGTACCACAATGATACAATCCAGAATGTCTTTAAATAAGCTCTCACTATTCCCAAAGTAGTACTTTAGTCCGGAACGTCAATGATTATTTTGTAATTCTGATGAACAATTTAAATAAATAATTCCTCTCAAATTATATTTGAACACAACTGTAAACGCTGATCATGGATTCCCAAGGACTGACAATGTTACGAAACCTGTCTCTATAGATCCCCATTTGATCTAGGTCAAAATAGAATTTTTTGAAAAACTAATGGAAAATTCCACTAATTGTTAGGCAATATTGGGCTTGAAATTAAATTTGAGTAAACATGTTGTTTACCATTTAAATCATAACGAAAGTCAGGTAAACGAAATTCCGTAACCCTCAATATTTCTTGTAGCTCGTCAACGTTCAATGTTGTTGTTCACAACAGTACGCAATGTATTTATATAAATAGCCTTGTGACGTCATAAGGACAGTTGTGGCCAAAAATTGGAAGCCACGTAAATATACAACTAAGTATTCATATTGACAGACCGTATGGAATTTCTGCTACACGTGTATTTTAAGCTATAGAGGGAAATTCACCATTAAACAGTTTTTAGAACGATTAGCTTTATGAAGTGTATCCTCATACTAAAACTGTATGCATGAAACATGCTTCTCTATTTTTTCTTTGTTATTAATTTTTCCACCACATGTGTTTACATTGTCATTTCTATTTTAAGTCATTATTGACTGGTTTTAGAGTTTTCTGGAGCTGAATAGATTTCAGTGTGTATATCTGTTGCCTTGTGCTTGCTACAGTCTAACATTGAAAATTCTGTCCAAATTCTTTTGAAGTTCGATATTTCGTTTACAAAACTTATCAGTATTTTTAGGGACTACTTTGGATATTCCAACTAAGCTAACACTTAAAACAGGTTTACCCTGTCCTACTGTTTTGGTTGTATGCATGTAAACATGTACAATTAAGTAGGTATATGCGCTTATAATTTACCACTTTTAAGATCCGTAAAGGCCTAATCAGACGCTTTTGTACCCTGAAATAAAGATTTATCTGTAACACGGCACTAAAATATTTCTGCTGACTCAGCATAGTCTGCCCGAATTTTAGTGTATTCTGTGTTGGAATATTGCCGAGACCCTCGCTCTTGACCTGCTAGTGTTAAACTTGCACAAAGATTTGGACACTCGTAAGCAATCAGCTTATACATTGGCATTAGGGTCTGGAAATAGGAACCACTTCAGCCAACGTAGAAGCAAACATCAATGAAAATATAACACTTCTAAGAAAATAAAAATTGTTATGATTGAAAGAAAAGACGTATATTTTCCTTCCAAATTTACCCTATCAGGCCATATTCGAAGACTTGAAAGATGCAACGTCCTCTTTTCGTAAATGCAGTTCATTATCAAAATCCCCACCCTATGTTTATGAACGATACTTACATCCTATAACTATGTATTCATTCTCTGCATGAAAATTTTAGGCAATTTAGGCAACCGAAATTGACCCCTGGATATTCTCCAAACGTCTGCAAACTTGACCTTTGGTCATTATCGTATAATAATAATAAGAATAATAATAATAATAACAATTGAACTGACAGGGAGAAAGAAGACAGAATTCATTGTTTAAAAAAAAACAAACAAACAGCCAGACACTAAAATAAAGAAAAATTGCCGACAGGTGATGATATTGCATCAAGTGAATGAATTACGTCGCTAAGGATCTAAATATAAATGTGTACATGTGCCTCATGCTTCTTGCATTTAGGAGACATAAAGTTAGAAGCAAGTAAACCTTTATTTTAAAGCCAAGCAGAATGTGTTTTTTCGCCAATTTTCTAACTGCATATATAATAATCTGCATATGGGGTAAACAAACAGCCGTACGTTGTTAATAAATATTCAAACTGCATAAAGATTACAGGAAGAATAAAAATTAAGTTACGTTTCTAGCAGCATCACATGAAGCAAACAGTGTATGACTAGAAGTCAAAAAATAATAAAATAAATGTTTTTAACAAATCTGCCATCAGTAGAACATTTCCACAAGTTAGATTAAAACATCTGTCGTTCCTAAGTCTAAATGTAATACAACAGAAAATGCATACATATTTCTTCATACATATTCATTCATAACCTAACCTGAAGTAGTACATGCATGACTAAAGCTTGAGTAAACAACATTGGTAAATACTTGGTTTTATCGATCAGGTACAATTTCTTCTAATACCCCATTTATGTTGGGGGAGTTACAATATCAACCAGTTATAAGCACAATACATTTACATGTACTTACTGACGCAATCTGTGTAATATCGAGTTCATAATCTATCACGATCTAGAAGTAGAATACATGGAAGCACAACACATGTATATGTACTTACTGCCGCAAACTGTGTAAAATTAGGTTCATAATGTATCACGATTCAGAAGTAGAACACATGTAAACAGTTATTGCAAGGAGTATTGAAGCTCAAAGGACACCAACTCAGGACCCCATCGCACTTTTAACTTTTTTGTCATTTGAGGTTACTGAAATGAAAAAGGAAAATGCTAAAAGTGAATGTATACAATTTTAACCAAAAACAACAATCAAACAGATAACTTTGTGCCACAAAATGATCAACAAGAGAGGTGTGATGAGCAATTGAGAGAGGTAGATTGATAGGAACGATTTACTGTAATAAAACACAAGATTTAACGATAAAGCTGTTCCCCACCCCCCAAAAATCAGCTGTTAAGCTCGATGTATTTGCCTAACCACAATTCTCTTTTCATATACCCACCATCAGGCCAAGTAACTGATGCTCATGAAAGTCCGATAAATTTCAAAGTTACGGCAGTACGAAGTCAAATTTCGCACTTGTATCAATTTACTTTTCCATTCTATATGACTTGGAAAAAACAGAAAAAGAGAATATACTTTTCATGACACATTGACTTGTTTCATTTTTATTTCTTTTTTATCTTTTATTCAAACGATCTTAAAACTAGCATCACACTCTGTATGCCGCTCTAATAATATACATGCAAAATACATGCAAATGTAATATGAAAGTGCGATAATCTGCCGTAAAATAGGAATTCCGGACAACCATCATTGCTGGTAAAATTAAATGTGACCAAACTTTCTTCTAAATATTAAACTATGTTGTATGAACTTTTGGAAAAAGTATAATTCATTATATTTCCGATATAAAGCACAAGACGAAGTTATACCTTTTCTGACTACAAGGGGGTCCAGTGGCCAAGTGGTCTAAGGCGCTAGCTTTTACAGGTCACTGACATCTTACTTCTCGGACTCGGTCAAATTGGGTATGTAAGAAAGCTTGCCAGTAGCTTCCCGTGGGTCAGGGGTTTTTCCCGGGGCTTTCTCGGGTTCTTCATTCACAAAATAAACTGGTCAACATGTGCTGAAAAATGGCGTTAAACCCGTAAAAGGCAGCAACAACAACCTAACTGTAGCGTATAAATATTGCTGACGTAAGTGTGTGTACTGTCTGATGTTACCATCTGGATACCAGTACCAGTCGGTCTGTATTTAAGTAGTCCGCTGACTTGCGTAGTGATACAACGAGGTTTCTGCCAGTTGTAAACACCGTGTTGACATATAATACCTAACCGATATCGGGTACACAATCCATTACGGCCTTGAAAGTACTAAACAGACTGAGAGAATTATTTATATATCATGGCTTGGAGAGAGCATCCAGCTTACAATCTGTATGAGGGAAATGAGTAAGAAGATGTAAAAAACATCCTGCGTCACGAAATTTAAAAAAAATTCCAGAAATAACGGCTACATTCTGATCGCAACCGCCAGCATAGGAAGAAGCCAGAAGGTATTGAACGCGCATATATTTATTTTTGAATGATGACATGGTATTATACCACGAGGCGTTAATTATTGATCTCTTCGATGGCAACAAGTCGGATAATCGCATCGAGAGCTTGAAAACGGCACCAAGACAGACGTATAATTTGCGTGGCGAGATTGGAAAACACAAGATGACAGCTTGTACAGTACACGCTAAAATATCGATTCCGGCGAACAAAGAAATATTTTACCTCTATATTTAAAGTAGATGTGCCACATCGCAAACATATCGTAGTAAACATTTTCTGTCCTAATTTCAGAATACGAATCAGCATCAGTAAGCAGCAGCTGGGCTTCGTTGCCATATTTGGCTCTCGTATTGTAATGAAAGTTATACATCAAGTGTTTTGAAAGCTCGAGCATGGCGAATACGACCTAGAGAGGTTTATTTAATTTCAATTTTTTTTCTCCAGGAACGGCCACTGGCCTATCAAGCCTCGCTTCGTCGTTTGCTAGCTCTGTGTTAACTCGTTTTCTTATAGTCTCCATAGTTTTCTCCAAGTACTCAATTGTTCATGAACTTGAAGAAAACTATTGCTCAAAATTGTTAGTCGCAGTTGCTCGCTTTGTTGCCTTGAAATCAGTATGAGCCTTCAACCAAGCTTCCTGCCTGAATTTACAACACGCTGAATTATGACTAGCTGCAATCAAGTTATAGCATATGATCTTTTATTGTGTATAACGTAGCGCGTTTAATGAAGCAATTTGGGGTCAGTTTTGGTAACACCAAGTTTTTCTTAAGCGCGTTTGAATCAGGCTCAGCATTGCATCATCAAAAAACATACGTTCTGGCGCAAGCGCGTAGAGTACATATAGATTCTGTTTCCCTAAGCCACGTCTCAAACGCATTATTATAAACTTCGCCGCCATGAGCTATTCAGAGCTTTTTTGGTCAACGTGATATTTTGTCTAGCTTCTTGAAGCAAACGTACGCTTATTTAGCAGTAAAATTACATTCGAATTCACTCTTGGGATACGGTCTGCTATTGAGTCTGACAACAATTTGAGTCGGAGCCATGTTGTCAAATTCTGATTGCTAGTTTCCCGATCAGTATCTCGTGTGGCAAGTTGAAATACTACAACAACGTGTCGTGGCAATTCTCTGCCAGACAATATGGCTATTCTACAGTTCATGGATAACTGCGCTACCAAATACGCTATGCTCTTGTACACGCGCATCTGCGAAAAATAAATGTTCTTGCCAAATCGAGACATCAGGTTGTCTAATTCCAGTGCGTGATGGATTGATGGAGTTACCTTTGGCATCCACATAGATAATTTAGTAAGAATAAATGATCCGTCATCTACACCAGCTGGACTGTGGATGTAAGTGATAGGATCAGCTCGCTCCAACACCATTGTGTGCCTCACTCCGCATAATACTGAATCGATATAAAGGCAAAATCCAAAAATAGAACTCAGAGGCAGCATCAAACAAACTTCATTATAACCATTACTAAAAGCGCATCTCACGGCAAGAATAGTATTATACTTTCCATTTTATGATTGACAAAGACTCATCGCATGAATGCGACAGCTTCTGCTATTGTCGTCAGTAACAATTAAATCAGCGCCTTGCTTGAAGCTTTTGCTGACAGCGACATTGGTCGTGTCTTTGTACCAAAATATATTTGTGGCTGAAATTTTGCTCTTGTCATCGGTAATATAAATTAAATTAATAATTGTAATGGCAGCAGGCAGATAATGTCCTGTTTAATTTTTAATCTGATATCGCGCCGTCTTGAATAAAGCCCAGTCGTTGTTTGCCAACGTCACGTTTATATTTGCCTCAAAAATAGCAGAGGGAGCAGCAGTCGTTTGCAAATATCCTTTGACATGAATAAAAGCTTTATCAGGAAGCAAGTACACGTCTTCATCTCTAGTATCAATAATTCTTTATTTAATAATTGATGCGAGTTGTTATCTGAGTACTCAACGTACTCCTGTTCTGTAATAGATTCATCAAAAGGAGACTCGTCAACGAGCTTCAAGTGCTCGTGGGTATATCTCGACAAAGTGATTATACTTGTATGTTACAAAAAATAATATAGTCCACCATTTTATTTGATTAATTGGGCAGTCTTACATTAAGCTGATTCCTAATTTCTTGACCGCGCTTAAATAATATTTTGTTGGTTGCAGTAGCCGGCTTCTTTCATTGGCGCAAATTCTTTGATAACTTCTGCAGGCCTAGGTGAAATGTTTTCTATGATCCTTTCTCCTGCGACACTTCCGCTGCTGAAGCTACGCCCTTTGCAAAACGTGACACGGCAGGACCATTTTGTCTTGCTATGTCGAATGATGCTGTCACCTGGACAACGCATTTCCGAAACACGTGGACTATAAGCTTTGAAACGTATAGCTTCGACATCCCGAATCGGGGCACAGCTAAATGCAAGATGTTTCGAATATTATGTTTTTCTGCAGCGCCAACGAACCTTGATCTGAGTTGCTTTCAAAATTTTGCTCTATTTGATATTTTGTAAACAACATGTTACATATCATGTCAGAGTTTGTGAGCACTGCACACAAGCTTAATAGGCTGCTGTTTGAGCAAAGGCATGATGAGACAGAATTTGAGGGCGTGTTTACCCATACGTATTATAAAAGCATAGGCGCCACGAAAAGGACCTTGTAAAAGCTGCATAAATACGGCAGCATTTAAGGTAGGCTAATATCAACCATATTTTTCATTCGCTAATAGAGAGGAAATCAGCTGCAGGATGAGCTTGATCAGTATGACCAGGTAACAAAAAGTTTTGTACGATAAAGAGTCAGCTAGCCTCACTAAAAAGATAAACATGACCGTAAG